>VUQH01009224.1:31353-66947 GCA_015106775.1 Etroplus canarensis
AGCTGTAGGGAAAGATGGCTAACATTTTTTTTCCTGATTTGAGGTTTCCATAGTGACAAGCCCTAATGAATCTCCAGGGTTACAGTCGCCTGTCAGTTGCATTGTTAGTGGCCTCCATTTATACAGCGGCTGAAGTCACAAATAGTAAAGACTCGCGTCACCTCCCAAACCTCACACTGGTTTTGTCTTCATCGTCTCACCTCCCATTCCTCTCCCTGTCTCTCACTCTCTGCCTCCACCTCTATCCAGTTATGCTGTGAAGCTGTGAGTGTGAATAGGTGTGCGGTTATCAGCGCTGTAGTGTGTGTGAGCAGCTATGAATACTCTGAAGCGTGCATAAACGTCAGCAACACCTCAGGGATTTGTTGAGGCTCTCCAAATTGAATATTTTCCACAGCTTATGACTCCTGGTGTGCTTGCCTGTGTGTGTGTGTGTGTGTGTGTGTCTGTGCATGTATTCTACTTTTTCTGCGTGCGTGTGTCGTTATGCACTTGTCAGGGCTCGTCTGTGGGTATTTGCCACTGTCAGCACTCTGTGTACTCCATAAAATATAAATACATAATTGCTGAATAAATAAAATGTACACCGAGAGGAAAAGAAGAATAAGAAAAACTACGAATGTCATGAACCTATGTAACCTTCAGGGCTGTTACTAACTCACTGGGCACGCTTACAAACACACATTCATCATCGTTATCACACACACAGCCTTTCCGGCATGTGTGTAAATGCCCTCACACAAACGAGGGAATCTCCCATGGTGAGGCTCTTTAGAGGAATCACCTGGTTGCTTAGCAACAGAGTAGCTCTGCCCTGACGGCCTTTTTACTTCCGCTTGCTGTAGTTGTTTTCATACGAGTTTGCGTGTCTGTCTGGTTTTCTGTCCTTTTGCAAGTCCATAGAATCACTGAAAACTGTCCCATTTTACATTTTATTTTGGTATGTATGTGTTTTACTTACAGCGTGTGTATGTGTGTGTGAGTGTACTATGTCTGTGTGCGCGTGTGTTACAGTGAGTGATCTGCGGGGGAAGTAATGTGGGTGGACGTTGTTCGTCAGGGACATTAATGTGAGCTCGCTGGGAGGGGGAGTGGTGGTGGTGGGCAGTCCCCAAGAGCCTACAATCCCATTTTTCCTGAGGTGACCCCTCCTTCCACTCTGGCTTTTTTTTTTTTTTTTGCACTCAGTATCTAGATATTACAAATTAATCTCCTTCCTTCTACTTCCTCCCTCTTTGTGAAAGCAACCCTGCTCCTTTGTGCTATGTTTACAATATACTGTACATCATTTCACCCAGTTATTTGGAACAAAAACGAGACTTGCTTCCCATTATGTAACATTCACTTGTACTCTTCCCAAGCTCCATTGAATTCTGTTGAATTTCATTCTGTTTCCTTTGGGGGGAGGGGGTGTTAGTTAGTCTGTAAGTGTGGAACAAGGTGCCTACTTAGTCAAGTACTGAGCTTTCCATGTGGCAGTTATCTCACTCCTTCAATGTAACATGTGACACAGACAGAAACATGCACATGTGTGTATGTAGGTGTGGGGGTAAGCACCCCACAAACAAACACACACACACACACACACACACACACACACACAGACAGCATAACTTATTCATCAGAGCATGAAACATTCAGTGCATTTCCTTTTGTTTAAAGATGAGAAAAGCTGATTCTGTCACTCCTGTACACGTCTTCCATTGGTTCCCTTGGTTATTGTACTCTCCTTTCATTTGCAGCCCTCTACTCAGTATTGACCCCATGTTTCCTGCTTATCCCTTCTCTTTCCTTTTTCTTAAACGGATCCTTAATTGAGTTCAGGTGTGTGTGTGTGTGTGTGTGTGTGTGTAAGGACGTGACAGGGAGACATCTATGGATAGTATGGGATCCTGCTCAAAGTAGGGTGAACTGTCACAATCATTTCAGCCAATTAACACGATTCCAGCATGTGTTCCCATGGTTACAAGCTGTCATGCTCATATGGGGTGGAGCCAGTGGACTTGACAACTTGACTAACTTGGCCCACCTTCCTTTCAGATTCTCTCTCCCTCTATGTTGCTCTAACACTAACACACAGACAGCAACACACACACACACACACACACGCTACAGTTGACAGACTTTGAGCTTAACTAGGTTATGTTTAATCAAGTCTGTGTGTATGGATTCCAACATGACAGTGTGAGGCCAAGCAGCAAAGAGCATGAGAAAACTAGTGGGCAGGTTGCTCATGCAAACACAGTAGTTCATATTTGAAAAGTCCCATTCAATCACATCATATATGGATCTATATGCGCCATTCTTTTTAAATGAAGACAAAATGCAGAAGCAGTGTGTGAAAAACTAAGTACACCTCATGTTTCAGTTGCTTGTAGAAGTGTTTGTTTTCTGTATGATTTCATAAGTCACGTCGTGGAGGAATTTTGGCCCAATTTTAATTCTAATTTTGCTTCAGTTCATTGAGGTTTACAGGCATTTGTTTATTCAAAGCTCTTTTAAGGTCCCACCACAGCATTTCAGTCAGGTTGAGGTCTATACTTCGACTGGGCCATTGCAACACTTTGATTGTTTTCTTTGTCAGGTAGTCTGTTGTAGATTTGCAGGCCAAACTGTGTCAGAAGGCACATCTGACTCTAGAATACTTCAGGATACAGAGGAGTTCATGGTCTACTCAGTGACTGCAAGGTGCCCAGGTTCTGTGGCAGCAAATGAGCCCATCACATCTCCCCTCCACCACCTTGCTTGTCAGTTGGTATGAGGTGTTTGTGTTGAAAAGCCGTGCTTTGTTTTCACCGAACTTGGCGCTGTGCATTATGAACAAGGATCTCCATGTTTGTCTTGTTTGTCCAAAGGACATTGTTCTAAAAGTCTTATGGTACATTCAGATGCAACTTTGTAAACCGAAATTGTGCTGCCATGTTCTTTTAAAAGAGAAGATGCTTTCTCTGGGCAACCCTTCCAAACAAGCCATACTTGTTCAGTCTTTTTCTAATTGTACTGTCATGAACTTTAATATTCAACATGCTAACTGAAGTCTGTACAGTCTGAGATGTAGCGCTTGGGTTTTTTGCAGTTTCAGTGAGCGTTGCATGGTCTGACCTTGGTGTGAATTTGCTGGGACGTCTACTTCAGAGAAGATTGGCATCTGTTTTCAGTGTTTTCCACTTGTGAATAATCTTTCTCGTAGTAGAAAAATGGATTTCATATTGTTTGGAAATGGCCTTCTAAACCCTCCCACATTGATGGGCAGCAGTAGTTGCTTCTCTAAGACCATTGCTGATGTCTTTCTTCCTTGGCATTGTGTTAAAGAACACCTGAATGCTCCAGATCAGCAAAGCACTGGCTGATGATCAGTTAATCAAGTGCATATGACTAGCAGCACATTCTCCTAATTCCTATGGAAGCAGGAGGGGCGTAATTAGTTTTGTGCGCTCTGCTTCTGCATTTGGTCTCATTTTTTGTTAAAAACTAATGATACAGCATACTTTGTCATGTGGTGTTGTACCTATGAGGTTACATATACCTAATTTTAACACCTGCTAAGGACCAGATGATTTTTTTATTATGCGCTGATCGGTAAAACCTTAGAATCAAAGGAAGATGTACTTTGTTTTTTGCCTGACTGTAGAAAGTGCCAAAAGCTCCTTTTCTGTCTGCCAGTCTTTTTCTACATGCTGATAAAATAACCAAAAACAATAAAAAGCTTAGTCTGAAGTTTTGAGATTGCATTTTGGCAAACGCAGTCCATAGAGAAGGTTCATGAATATAGTGAAGGAGGACAAGCAGAGGTTTGGAGTGAGAGAAGAGGATGCAAGGGATAGGGTGAGATGGAGGCAGATGATCCACAGTGGCGACCCCTAATGGGAGCAGCCGAAAGAAGAAGAAGAATCCCTCTTTTGCTCTCCACATGGACTGTGTACCTGCATGCATTCAAAGCCCGCTCAATTGTGATTGATCAATAGAAAGGCCTACAGAGAAAGCTTTGACAAAAAAAATCTTTCCCTGGTCTGCAGATTCTTTGTATTCAGATGCACGTATCAGTTTGTAGAGATAAATCATGAATTAACATCGCCACTCAGGCATAGTCAGGTTTTAGCCAGTATTTATATAAAGTGTATGAATTCTGAAAGACATGTTTTCTATGTATCCAGAAAAATGCAAGACAACAAACTAAGAATTAGGATTTCACTTTGCTGAAGACAAAACTAAAGGCAGGAAGAACCTATAACAAACAATAAGCAGACAGCTACAGTAAAGGTACAGCAAAACATCCTGAAGGTGTAAACTCATTGTTTGATGATGTTATAATGGGTTTCAGGACACCAGACAGTCTTTGCCTTTAAAGAATTCTCTACAGTGTATTGAAACGGGCATTTGATCTTTGATTGTGTGCATTAGTTTAATTACTTTTGAGCCCTTGATAATAGAGGACTGTGTATACAAAACGGTAACTCTTCAACAATTACTGAAACCCCTTAGATAAAACTCAGACTTTGCACTTTAAGCTCCTTTTTATCATAGAACTGTAGTTTGGACATTTTTGTAAACAGGTAAAATATCAAAAATGTGGTAGTGTCAGAAAATATGTGGCTATAACTTGTTTTAAAGCAGTAATTTCCCAAATCTAGTTGCACTTTCAAACTGATGTGCTCATGAGCTGGTAAAGACTTGAGGTAGGAAACAGTATTATAGTGAGTCAAGACCAATCAGCTGTGTAAAGAGGGGATTACGTAACATGGGTGTTATATATTTATTTTGGCAAGTAGTGGTGGTATATGGCACAGTACCGGTACATACACCATATGAACAAAGGTATTGGGCTACATCTCCTAATCAGAGAATTCAGGTGTTTCATTTAGTCCCATTGCCACAGGTCTCTAAAATCAAGCACACAACCATGCAGTCTGCCTTTACAAACATGTGAATGAATAGGTTGTTGTAAAGAGGTCACTGAATTCAAGCATGATACTGTAATATGATACCGCCATTACAACAAGTTAGCTGGAGAAATTTCTTCAGTGGAAACATTTGTGAACCCTATAAACTCACCTATGAAGTGGCAGATCATGTAAAGTATCAGAGCGGGGTTATCGAGTGCCAAGGCACATAGTGCGTAAAATTGCAAATGCTCTGCTGACTCAATAACTGCAGAGTTCCAAAACTCCTCTGGCATTAAAATCAGCATATAAACTTGGTAGTGAGAGCTTCATGGCTTTCCATGTCTGAGCAGCTGCACTCAAGCCTTACATCAGCAAACACCAAGATGCCAAGGTGAAGTGGTATAAAATACACTGCCACTGGAATCTGAAGCTGTGGAAATGTGTTCTGTGGAGTAACGAATCAAGCTTCTCTATCTGGCAGGCTGATGGATGAGTATGGGTTTGGTGAATGACAGGAGAAGATTACCTGCCTGTCTGCATTGTGCTACCTGTGAAGTTTGGTGGAGGGGGGGCAATGTTATTTTTCTGGGGTTGGCCTGGGCCCCTTAATTCTGGGAAAGGGAAATCTTAATTCTTTAGCTTACCAAGACATTTTGAACAATGGCATTCTTCCAACTTTGTTTGAGCAGTTTGAGGAAGCCCCTTTTCTGTTCCAGTGTGACTGTGCTTGAGTGCACAAAGCAGGGTCCATAAAGGGATGGTTGGATGAGTTTGGTGTGGAAGAACCTGAATAGCCCGCACAGAGCCCTGAACTCAACCCCATTCAACATCTTTGGGATGAACTTGAATGGATATGGAGCTTTTATCCAGCATCATTTCTGACCTCACAAATAAGGACAAAAGTTCCTGCAAACACGCCAAAATCTTGTAAAAAGCCTTCCTATTAGAGTGGAAGCTGTTATACCTGCAAAGGGGGAACCAGCTCCATTTTAATGCCTGCGTAGGTATAATTTGTAGGTGGCCAATTACTTCTGTCCATAAAGAGTACCTGTATAAAATAGTTAGCTCTGTCCTGTGTTGTGTTTTAATTTAATATATTTACTCTGTTTTTGTGTAAGTTATACAGAAAACAAAAAATATATGCAGTATATTTATAAATAGTAGATCACATTAAAAGTAGACAAATGAAAAATACCTTTATAAAGTTTGTTGGTTTTCCATCCTGATTTTATTTCTCAAAAAAAAAAATAGCCATTCACTGAGACTTGCTTTTTGTTTTTATACTTTCCCTGGACATAACAGTTGTATATTTGCCATCACAATATATAATCTTAAACTGGTCTAAGTCCTTGTGATGTTTGGGGATCACAGCAGTTATAGGAGTTCATCCCGTGGTGATATGAATGTCTTTCAAATTTTATGGTGGTTCAAATAGGCTGTGGACAAGAGGAGAGGAAGGACCACATCATGCAACACAGTTTTCTTCTGGAATCAAACCAAAACCCCATGCTTTATGAGACCGAGGCACCACATAAGTAAATCTAAGACCTCCTCTGGATGATCCTTTTAAGTTAATGAACATTTCACATGAAAATGTTGCCACACGCTGGTCTTAGCATGTTTATCGTAGCCAAGGGTGGCGGATGATGCCAGAAAGATCAGCGTGATGCGATCTGATTTGATTTATATTGTCTGCCTGACCTTTATTACCTGTATGGGAGAGAGTGCTCGAGAGGAAGAGCATGGGAGAGGAGAACAACGAGGGGAGAAGGGGTGGAGCCAAGGGGTAGCCACGGGTACACAGACTCACCGCAGAGGTATATCAGAATCAGAATCAGAATTAGAACACTTTATTAATCGCGGGGGGAAACAGTATTTTGTTACAGCCATATATATATATATATATATATATATATCTCAATATAAATTTCAAACGCAGTAGATATAAATTTGAGAAGTATGTAAGTATGAAAAGTGTCCCTGTAGTGTAGTGGTTTACGCATTTGCCTTCCAAGCAAAAGGTCCCTGGTTTGATTCCACGTGGGGACACAAGCTCCTCTCACCATGGAGGGTTGTACCAGGAAGGCATCCGGTGTAAAACCCTCCAAATTACCAATGTGGATTAATCCGCTGTGGCAACCCCTTTAGGACAATACATGGGAGTAGCTGAAGGTACATTAGGTAAGAAATATGATAAGAATAAATAAAACATTTAAAAAAGAAAAGATAAACCTGCATAAACTAAACTTAACACGTGGTTACCCCACACGACCAGTGGCAACACTTGTTAGAGGGCTGCTCACATGTTCATAGATTTGGAGTTACGTCCAGCAACTACAGTTTGTTCCCACATGAAAATGTTTTAACAGCACAACCTCCCGTGTGACCAAAAAAATTATTTCCCCTTGAGCGATTTGTAGTGCAGAAAAAAGAGATGCCATCACAGTGTAAGAAATCCTCACCACCTCTGTCTTAATCTGCATAAGAGGGAGGAAGAATGGGAAAATGAGAGGATGAAAGACAATTAGGATGAGAAGAAAAAGAACAGAGGCCGCGCCACATTTGCAGGTGATTATACTTAAAAGCTCAAATGGTCAGGGTCTCAGCTACTCACATCCCTTTGTTCCTCTGATCTAAACATTTTCTTCATTTCACTCATTCTTGCCCCTTTTTTCCTCTTACTGTATATACTTTATGCATATTTTTTACTCTTTCTGCCTCTGTGCAGCTCTTTGACTATGTTAATTATTACTTTTAGTGGTAGTTTATCTATTGGCTCAGACTCAGGCTTCTGACCGAGACTAGAACTCTACCCAAGGGCAGTCATATGTGGAGATGGCTGAAACCGATGGGGAGGGCGCCGAGCAGAGGCGCTTCATACAGAGAAGGGAGTGTATGTGCACAGGAGTGGATGGGAGAGGCAAAAACGATATGCAAGAAGTGATCGGAAATGAAGATGGGAAATTATGCTGCACTATATAAAGGACAAGAGAGACACAGAGAGCAGGAGGAGCAAAGCGAAGAGAAAAATAATTGGGCCAAAGAGAGGAGGAATAAAGGGATGTAGAGGAAAATGAGAAATGATAGGAGGGAAATGTGCAGTGTGAGAAGAGATAAAGGAAAAGCATTGGAGTGAGTGAAACAGAGGGAAGGACGTTCCCTCATTGATATTGAATGATGTGCCCACTGTGAAAATGCTCCCATCTCATCCATCACTCACACCTTGACCCTGCCCAACTCCTGTAGTTTAACTAAGCGTGCACATGTGCTTGTGTAAATGCGAGTGTGGGTTTCAGAGACACACATGGGATTTTTTAAGCCGCTGTAACTTATACAGATGGAACAGTATTAAAACGGCCCTCTCCAGCTTTTAGAGAATGAGGGATGCTTCAGCATGATTTGTGTAGGGGGACCTCGTTTTCTGTTGTCTATGTGAGTGTGCAGAGTTTGTGCATGCGTATTAATTGTGTTGTGATCCAGTCCAGACAGGATGCAAGCGGATTGTGAAACTCAGAAGTCAGTTCCTACGGTGAGATGGGGGTTCCCATGGCAACCACAGCAAAGGGAGGACACTGGATTACCCTCTCTCTCTCCCCCTCCATTTTTCGTTCTCCCCCGCTCTCTCTTTCTCTCTCTCTGTCTCAAGGGTGATAAAGGATTGTACTCTCATTAATTTTTCCGCCCTCTCGAGAGCAAAGTGTCCGGGAAGAGGGGACTCTGAGTGTGCACACACGTGTGTGTGTGTGTCCATGTGCATGCTCCAGGCTTTGTTATGCATGCGTCCTTGGCTCTTGAATACAGTCCTGTCATCCATTCAGCAGTTTTCACATTAGTGCTCCAATGTGTGTGTGTTTGTGTGTGTGTGTGTTTGTTTGTACAAATTCAACTCAGTCTTTCTTTTAACTTTCTGCTTCAGACTATTTTCCCTTTGAAACGTCTCTCTGTTCTTTCCACATCTGATTCATGCTCCTTCTTCCACTTTGACAGCTAGCAAGCAGCGCAGATGTACAAACACACACCATAAGCAAGTTTACTCTTAAACTGACTTCAGATGTCTGGCTGACTGTGTCATGGTAGCTGTCTGGCTTTTGTAGTCGTGAATATTAAACGTGTCAAAATGTCTCGTCAGAAGTTGTGCTCGTGAATGAGGGTTGACGCGTTTAAGCTTATTATCGCGAGTTTCCACTAAGTTGTTTTTTAGGTTAGTACATTCAGTTCTCTGCTTGTAAATTTGATTTTAAGCTGTGAGGCACACATCTCATGCTTATTTTACCCTCTGACAGATATTTACTAAGTTCAGTCTGGTCATGTTTTGGATGCTACAAGGCAGACATGGCTGGACCTTTAACTTTGACAAGTCAAGTTTCTTCAGTGTTGCTATGGACATTACCAATGCTAGATATTCATGGGTGGCAGACAAAGAAAAAACTTGAATAAATGAGTGGAGAACGATAATGAATACAGAGGAATAGATAGGGCATGAAGGGTCACTGAATGGTTTGATGAGTATGAAAATTTAGCGAATTATCATATTCTTTGACAGTGATACTCAGCTTAGGGCAAATCAGGCCTACCATAGGGTGCCATGTGGTCCACCAACCACATTCTTTTCACAAAAAAGTGACATTTGAGTTGTATTTAATGTTGTTTATATTCTTTCAAATACAATTAAATCAAATGCAAGTATTACGAACTCTGTTATTGGAAATCTTGGGACATTTTCCAAAATGAGTAAAAGAAAGCACCTTCTGCTCCTCTCTTGTATTTTCCCCAAGGGCCACATCTGATGAATCTGCATCCTTAAATTTGGCACAGTTTTTATGCCAGATGCCATAACTAATGCAACCTCCCAAAGTGGGAGGGGCTTTTGTCAAAATGCATAAAAAATTAAAATCTGTGATATTTAAAATTGTGATTTTTTAAAAAAAAAATTTAAACTGACAAATGTACAAAGAAAAATATTTTCAATGCACAGAATATTCAAGTAACACTAGTTTGGAAGACCCCACATTAAACAGGGTAATTGGGAGCAGGTGAGGTATCATTTTTGGGTGGAAAAATAGCATTCTTCGAAGGCTCAGACTGCAACCAAGGGTGGGCCATGGCTCACCCCTTTGCCAAAATTTGCGAGAGGATTGTCAGTACAAAAGGAACATTTCTGCAGAGACTTTAGAGAATTTAGGCATTTCAACATCTACAGTACATCATGTGGAAACTATCAAGAGAATTCAAAGACATCTCAGTGTTAAAAAAAGCAAGTCTGGAAATCATTGATGAATGTGCATGATCTTCAGTGTCTCAGGAGACAGTGCCTATCAAACTGTCATGCTGCTGTGACAAATATAGCCAGCTGGGCTTGGCAATACTTTGGAAAACCATTGTAAGTTAACAGTCTGTCGCTGCAGCCAGAAATGCAACTTGAAACTGTATTACGCAATGAGGAAGCCATACGTCAACTCTGTGTGGAAATGCTGCCGAGTTCTGAGGCTGAGCTCATCTCTGATGGACTGAAAAACTGTGAAACTGTGTTCTGTGGTAAGATGAGTCCACATTTCAACTTTTTTTTGAAGAAAAAAAAAAAGAGCATTAAATGATCTGTGAGCCTCCAGGCACAAAAAACATGTGTGGAGTTTTCAGTGCCAAAGAAGAACTGACTTTTCAGATAGTTGTCACAGAAAGGTGCAAAAGCTAGCATCTGCGATCGTATGGGGGTGTATCAGTGCCCACGGCATGGGTAAGTTGCATGTATGCGAAAGTACCATTGACTCTGAGGTGTATGCTTGGATGCTGTCTTCAACGCATGCCAGCATGGCTTCATAGACACAGAGTGCTTGTGCTTGACTTGCAGGCTACCAGCCCAGAGCACTCTCCTACTGTATATATGGTGCATCATGAAGACAAAAGTCAGACAGTGGACCATGGACTGTTGAGCAATTGAAGCAAAAATGGACAGAATTTCCACTTGCAAAACTAGAACAATTAGTGTCCTCAGTTCCAAAACAATTAAAAAGCGTAAAAGGAAAGGTGATTTAACAGTGGTAAACTTCTCCTCTGTCCCAACTTTTGTTGAGTGTGTTGCAACATTTGTGTATCAGAATACAATTAATTTGGTCAGTATAACTATTGAAAATATTTTCATTCCTCTTTTGTCAGTTAAATAGAGGCTTACATTAATTAACGTATGACAAATTTTTGCTTTTATTTTATTCTGGAAAATAGTAGACTTTTCTGGAAATGGAGTTTGAATATGAGATAAATTACATGTTGTTTATCTTCCATGTAGGCCACAGTGTCAGTCTTTGCAAGTCAATGTTAAAAAAGTGACTAGATTTGAAAATAAGTTCAGTCATTTTGCAAAAGTGGATCCCAGACACAGGAAATTGACTGTCCCTTTACTTTAATCCACATTGGTAATTTGGCAGAGGTTTTTACACCGGGTGTCCTTCCTGATCCCTCCATATTCCTTCTATCCCTTCATAATGAGAGGGGCTTGTGTCCCCACCTGGAATCAAACCAGGGACCTTTCGCTTATGAGGCAGATGTGTACACCACTACTTTACAGAGACCAGATCTTAATGGAAGACAGATGTCTCTTTGCTGTCATAATAAAAAAAGGCCAATATCTTTGGAAGAATGAGGTTTATCACTCCAGTAAAGTGCCTGACACTTGAAATTTGATTTGATGTTTATAGCACTGAAGCTCTTCAGAACGCTGGTGATGTTCCAGCAATTTACTAATACACCTTATGTTGTTTTTACTTTAACTTGTCACTCATCTGCAATTCCATCAATCAAATCTTAACACTTGGCCAATTCCATAAACTCTGGATGTAGAACTTCCTCCTAAAGCTGGGGTTTAAGTTTACTGCTTTTGAACATCGTGACAAACATTTTTGATACAGTTAAAGCTGCTGTGAGCAGAAATCTTGAAAGAACTTCCCTCCTTCAGTGTTTCCACTGACAGGATAAGAGATGAATGTAGCTCCCGAGTCTTAAAAGTGAAGTCAAAGCAGAACTGTTTAAAACCTACATTCTTTTTGAGGGTCAGTAGGGGTTGGTTCTTTGGTTGCAAGAAGACTTCAGTTTTAGAGGTCCAGTTGCTCTGAGACCTCAGTGGACACTTTCCTGATGACTTTAGGGGTTTAAACACTAGTTACAGGGCATATTGAGTAAAACATTAAGTTCATTTTGCAAATTACGGTTAGTCTAATGTTTGATGGCGCTGCAGTTCTGTTTGCGTCGATGTTTGCCTATATAGAGCCAGTACAGATGGAAATACAAGCAACGCACACGTGCTGATGTGTAGTCCTCCAAAAACCCAACTGTGTAACTCGACATGGATGATTCTTTGTGTAGGTTTAATGCTAATTGGTTAAAAAGTAGGCTGGGACAGGAAGGGAGCAACAGTAGAGTTCTCAATGCCTAAAAACACCAAAGATTAAAAAAACAAAACAGCATGAAAGCCAGACAGATAATGGTTGTGGCAGACAATTTTCAGCATTTTTAAACACTTTAGCTCATGTGGCCAGCTGAAGGACATACAGCAGCAAGCAAAAGCAGCCCACAGACCTTTAAACTGCTACAACACATAGATGACAGTCTCCGAAGCTGTCCGTAGGCTGTCTGAAGGACAAATGCAGTACTGTAATTCAGCCATAATGGTCCAACAAAAACATTTCACAGGATAAACCAGCTCATTGTCTAACTTGTTATCCATTGAGCATGTGGTTTTGCAGTCAGATCCTCCCCTCCCTTGTCACTCCGGGTTTTAAAGTGCCTAGATAGCAAGAGACTTCATAGTGAGAATTCACTTACCAGTGGGTGATGTCACAGTGGCTACATTCATACTTTATGCTACCTGTGTGCACCCCACTTTTTATTCTAAGCACCTTTAACCAGGGGTACAGTCCAACATCCCACTTGTGAAAAAGACCAGAGTATAAACTCCAAAGCTGGGACCAGCCATGCATCAGGTCAGCTACCCCATCTAGTACGTTGACAGTTTCTACAGTGTTTAGCAGCTGTCCTCCTAGACCCGGCACCCTGTGTGGAATAGACTGACAACTACCCAGCCTCAGCACACCAACTCTACCTTCAGGCTACAGGTCTTAGTAGGCCCTGACCTGCACAGAGAAAAAGGAAAATGTGACCAAGTAATCAGCTGGATCTTAACTGTACTGTAACTGTAAATGTACTTAATTGCACAGAACCACAGAAGAATGTCTACTATAAAAGTATTGATTTTAATCTAAACCATCTTAAATCTGGACTGTGTAACATACCTGCGCAGAGAAACAGGAAACTGTGACAGCATATTTGTAACGTAGAGGATAAGTAGACTAGAGTGAAAGTGCAATCAAATGCACCTGCCTCCAATTAACCAAACCAAAGCACAGCTATTGTGAAACACACAAAACCACTCCCAGATCAGTGCCAATTATATGCAAGAAATGTGAAAAGGAGTTAGTGTGCAAATGATACCAGTCTACTCTGTTGCACATGATTATAAAGTCCTTGGCTACAGTCTCAGTTTTCTCAAGCCTGAAAACAGAGCCCAAAGGCGGTGCAGAAGTCTATTTCACTCTCAGACAACTTGAATTACAAAATACTATTTTGTTGTCATATTTTCAACCCTGAGCTTAAGTGGGCTGAGCAGTCAGTAATTATTTCTTGAGTTCATTGTGATTGGATGAAACTACTGTCAACCTAGAGTTTGCAAGTACAGTTTTGTTAATGTGCTAATATTAAATTTTATGACTGTGTTTACTGGGCGGCACAATGGCACAGTGGTTAGCCCTGCCACCTCACAGTCAGAGGGTTCTAGGTTTGAAAGCACTGTACTCCAGCTTTCTCCCACACTCCAAAGACTGGGGTAGGTTAATTAGAAATTCTAAATGGACTCTAGGTGTGGATACGAGCATATCCCTCTGTCTTAGCCCTGCTATAGACTGGCGACCTGTCCAAGGTGTACCATACCTCTCACCCCATGATAGCTGGGCTAGGCGCCAGCCCCCTCCTGTGTGACGGTGAACAGGATAAGCAGAAGAAAATGCATGAAGTGTGAGCAATATTTAGACTCTGTTGTGATTTTGACCCTTAACTTTGTCTCACATGGTTTGAACGTGTGAGCATTTTGGCCATCTTGCTGAACTGTGTGACTCTAGGGATGTTCCAGCCTTGTGGCCACACCCCCTTTTTTCTGCAGGTAAAACACACACACACACACACACACACACACACAATCTGAAATTACAAACTAATTATGTTCTGCTGTTAAGACTTTATTATCAGGAGTTTGAAAAGTTTTTCCAATATTTTTTTCTTCTTAATCAGTTAATCCTCTGTGTGTGTGTGTGTGTGTGTGTGTGTGTGTGTGTGTGTGTCCAGGCTCTGGATGATGGGATCTTTGTGTTTTTTGCCGGGGAAATGCTTGTGAAGATGGTGGCTCTTGGGGTCATAGGTCAGAGCGGTTACCTAGGCGACACATGGAACCGATTGGACTTCTTCATTGTTATAGTGGGGTGAGCGTTTGACAGACACGCGCGCGCACACACCCACACCCAACATGCACTCACACGCAGGCACGTCTGACATTAAATATGAGCCAAAAGTGTGTGTGTATGCGTGTGTTTTGTGTAAAGCTTAGACACTTGTTTAATGCCAGTTAAATGTCAAGCGTGTGTGCGCGCGTGCTTAGACATACCAGCGGAAGTGTGTGTGGGTGTGTGATAGCTCCACAGAATGACAATTGCATCATTCGGTCATGAGAGACACAGACCTCGGTGATTGGTAGTTAAAAGGCTATGTATCCCAGAGTTCTGCTAGATTCCCTGTAGACGTTCAGGGTCTGCCAAGGTCAGGCTGATCAGGATGCCAGTGACACAGCGGTGGCGTTCTCTCTGCGCAGAATGCTGGAGTACTCTCTGGATGGACACAACGTCAGCTTATCAGCCATCCGGACTGTTCGGGTTCTCCGCCCACTGCGAGCCATCAATAGAGTTCCCAGTGAGTATTTCTTCTTTTTTTCCTCCAACTTGCAGCTTACACAGAAATTATTTGGACAGTTATTTTATTGTCTTCCATGAGTTTGATTGTACTTCCACACAATGGACTATAAATAAATCGCTGACTGTGAGGTTGATTTAAAGTGCTGACTTAAACTTTTAAAATGTGACCACATCCAGACTGGGTGTCCCGGGAGGGCAGGGGTCGGGACTCCCGGGACAACAGGTCAGTGCAGCAGATGAGAAATCTTAAAGAGGCCAGAGGGAAAAAATTCGATGCAACTTTCCTGACAGTTAAAATCACTGATTTGAGTGCAGTCCAGCTGATTCTGTGTTTGAGTCCAGACTCAAGGCAAGAAACCCTGAAACAAGCAAGAAGTTGAGATTGCTGCAGGCCTGGCAAAGCATCACTGTGAAAGATACCAAGTGTTTTCTGTTATCTGTGGGTTGTAGACTTTAGAAAGCCACTGACTGAACAGAATATTGAATACGATGGCTGTACCAGGCTCACGTGAGTTTATAATAACATGTCCAATCAGCTTTATATCCCCTTAATTGGACCCCATATGAAAAGGGCTTCGATTTTGGCACTGTTCATCTGATGTGGAAACACCTTAGCTGAAAGTCAGCAACTTCGTTAGTCATAGCCAGGACGATGAATAATGTGTCACTGTCCTTGTACTCCCTGACCGCACTGTAAATTCTACTTCATTTCTTTAACTTCGCAAGCTATGCATCTACTAACAAGTGGAGCCCGTGTTGTGATGGATGCATGTGTAAATAAATCAGGACACTGTGAACAAAGTCATGTGAATCATTGTGATGCTTGTGTTGTTCTTAACAGCTCACAGCACAAAACAGCCAGCCAACTTCATATCTTTTTTATTTTTTTCACTACACTCTATGACCTTGGCATAGCTCAGATTGAGTTCTTGTAAAACTTGAGAGTGTATTTTAAGTAGGTACAAGTAAGCTGTAAGCGGGACGATTTTTTTGTACGTGCTCTTCAGGAGAGTGGAGTGGCAGCCACTTATCGGTGTTTGGACTTTAATTATTTGCCATTCAACTAATTGCACTGCTTTGGATTTGTGCGGAATACATAAAGAGCCCTGTCTGGCCAAAACTTAGTGCGGCTGACATTTTCCTAAAGTTTAGATTTACTTACATGCAGATCTTTGCTTGTCTGCTGGTGAGTGTCTGCTGTTTGTGTTTATGCTGTGTGTGTGTTTTGGTAGGCATGCGCATCCTAGTGACCCTCCTGCTAGACACACTTCCTATGCTGGGAAACGTGCTGGCACTGTGCTTCTTTGTCTTCTTCATCTTTGGGATTGTTGGCGTACAGCTGTGGGCGGGGCTACTGAGGAATCGCTGTTTCATGGGAGAGGATGTCAAGATGTGAGTTGTAATAGTGACAGCCAGATGTCACAACAAGGGATGTACCAGCTTTATTACTCTAATCTGCTGTCAAAAGTTTTCTCACAGCTGATTAACTTCTTTCACTCAGCTATTATTCCTAAACGGAGGATCAATATCAGAGATAGTCTGATCTTGTTTGTGCTCTAATCAGCCCTGTCGGGGGACAGTAAATGCACTTCCTGTTGGACCCTTTAAACATCAGAGATCACAAATCAAGGGATTTAGAAAGCTAAATAAATTTAGTGAGTTGTTATTCAAAGGGTTTCCTCTAAGTGGCTGTTTCCACAGAAAACCATCTGAGTTTTCCTGTCACTCCTGCTCTCTGCCACATGATCCTTCATGTCATGCTCAATCACTGTCTCACCGATACTGTGAGCATCACTCCCTCTCCAGCTCCTGCTCACATGTTCACAAACATGGCCACACATTATAGCATAATATCAGATAATATCATTTTCACCTATCAACCTTCCATCTGCTCATTATACCCATTTAGATGATAGTCACTAATGGTGTTATGGTGATTTACTGTTGTTCTGCCTGGAGTAGTTACATACAGTTATGTGGAAGAGAAATTTTCCACATGACTCTGTGCAGCCCTGTGAAAAAAACCTTATTCCTTCCAAAGGAAAGCCATGTGCTGCTAATCAAATGCACTTGATTAACTGATCATAGGCCACTGTAACATCTATAAAAGCAAAAGCATTCAGGTGTGTGTGAATACTGTGCCACGATCTTCCCAGGAATGGGCGTTCCAGCAAATTCACACTAAGGTCAGACCGTGCAATTCTCAGAGAAAGTGCAAAAAAATCCAAAAGCTACATCTCAGAATCTACAGGTTTCAAGTAGCATGTTAAATGTTAAACATCAAGAGAGTACAATTAGAAAAAGACTGAACAAGTGTGGCTTGTTTGGAAGGGTTTCTGGGAGCAAGCCGCTTCTGTCTAAAAAAGAACATGGTGGAGCTGTGCATAAATAAATGCTGCAAACCTCAATGATCTGGAGCAGTGTTGTAAAGAAGAGCTAAAATTCCTCCACAATGATGTGTGAGGCTGATAAAGTACTGCATAAAACAATTGCTTTTAAGTTATTGCTGCTAAAGATGAGTCATGGTGTGTACTTAGTTTTGTTACTTAGATTTGCTCATGAATGTATGATTACCACTGTAACAAAAGCCCCACTGATACTACAAAAAAGAAACTTTGTTTATCTAGTAGATTTCCAAACAATGTTAAAAAGTGCGTTACAAAGGGAAAACAAAATGTAATTCTCTGTTCTGTCACATTGCAGCACCAAAGACTGAAAACAAGAAATAGTTCTCTTTGTCTCCAGTGGCAGCATCAGCCTTGACCAAAAGTGCTAAATGTCTTTAAAAAGGAGAAACTTCTTTAAAGTCTTCTAACCACATACAACAGTTGTATCATGAAAAGCAATTCAGTAGTATACAATAGTTCTGTTTCACTGGAATCCACTGGAGCTAAGTACCACCTCCTGGATTCCAAATTGGGGGCAGGATGAAAGATTTACAAGCTAATATATATTTAGTTATCAAAACACTGATATTGATAGTTTTGTTTAAACATGCAGGCGTTCTAAATGTATTCTCTAACAATTTGACTTAACAGAGTCACAACTTAATGAGCTGTGGTGGTGGCACCTTTTGAATGAATAAGGCTATATTGACTAGAAGTTAAGTAGCTTGAAGAAAAACGAACCTATCTGTAAAAAATGATAGACAGCAGGGCTGATACTTTATGTTGACACATTATTAACATTGAATAATAATAATAGCACACACATTGACACCACAGTGCAGTGAGTAAATACATCACCCTTGACAATTTTCTCTATAAGGTTACATGATCTACCATTTATATCATAGACAGTATCTAAAAAATAAACCTGGCCACCATGACTTCACGTACCTTCTGCCTCTCCCTTGTATTTTCCCCAAGGGGTCACCTCCTTCGAATTATTTTTATGCAGGGTGCCCTTCCTTATGCAACCCTCCAGAAGCTTGTGTCCCCACCTGGCTATCATGACATTACCTACTGGTTTTTGGTTTCCAGTTTTTAAGCCACTAGTTGTGCATTTTGGGGTGACTCTGACTGAGCATTGGTTATTCGAAAGCAGGCAGAATTAAATGCACTCGTAAATCAATTTCACTTTTCATACCTGGAGGCTACTACTGTCAGCTCCCTCTCTTTCATATCGCAAATCAATTCTTGAAATCAGCCCGCAAGCTAAAATCTGACATTGTGTCATGCTGGAAAAAACACATGTACAGATTGTGACTGCTGTTCTTTGACTTTATTTAACAGCTGTAGCATCACATAGGG
The DNA here is from genome assembly GCA_015106775.1 of Etroplus canarensis. Taxonomy (NCBI): domain Eukaryota; kingdom Metazoa; phylum Chordata; class Actinopteri; order Cichliformes; family Cichlidae; genus Etroplus; species Etroplus canarensis. The sequence goes on from VUQH01009224.1 coordinate 49,996, forward strand.
TAGAGACTCTCCAAATTGAGTGAGGGGCTGTGAGCAATTTTTGCAGGTGGCACAGCAGCGTAACTTCATTAATTATTTACACCTTCTGGTGTGTCATTGTGATCTTACCTAGCCTTATTAACCTAAATGTTTTTCTGCTCAGCAGCTGAGCTGCTGCACACAGTTACTGCAGTGAAATTACTGGTTGCAAAGCATTCATGCTCAGGATGACTCCAGCTCCTTCAAAGCTGTCAGGGCTACATTTTTATCTTCAGCAAAAGTCCAAACTTCATTTCTCTCAGAGAATCAATATTTTTTTCTGGTATGGAATTTTACTCAGATTTTTACTGCTTAATAAAAGGACATTTGCAGTAGTGGAATTACTGCTACATAGAACTTATCTAGGGGCTTATGAAATTACAAACAATGCAACACACAGTCAGTCCCATTATGAAAATACATTACACATTGATATCAAATATTAATATTATTAATAATAATAATAATACACAAAATAAAAACTGGGGTGCGTTATTGTAATGGTTTTTTGCGAGGTGCGATTTTTGAAAAACAATTCAGGCGCCACCTATGTACTCTGAAGCCTGTTAGAATATGTATTATTCATTACTGCTCTCAGTGTAACATGTACAGAATAATTCTGAGCTTCAATCATACAAGTTCAGAACTTAAACATATAACAACGGTGTTTACAAGAATAATGTCTTATTTATAAAATGAATATGTGCAATATTCATAGTCAAATGTTTTTTTTTCTTGGAAACACAGGTGAGCCAATCAAACAATACAAATGGTAAATGCTATTTTAACATGTCACAATTACATTGCCCTTTCACTTAGCGCTGTTTAGCCAGGTGTGTCACTTAGCTTCAGTAGGCCTATTAATTGTGACAATCAGAGACACGGTTTTTAACAGTGTTTGAAAAAACCCCAGGCACTCCATCCTGCCCTGACACCAACCTAGAGGAGAGGGAGGGGAGGCGACATTGAACCCCCCCATGCTCCTGCCAGAGGAGGGAGGAGAGTTGGATACCCGGAGGCGCATGGACCACAGACCACCAAATGCCATGCTTTGGGCAAGGTTCTCATGATGGGCTGGGACCAGTGGTTGCCTGCACCCTCCTCCATGAGAACCCAGCTGACAGTCCATCAGCACCCAGAAGAGGCCGTTGGGAACAAAATCACTTTGGGGTTGAATCAGACGGGGACCTCAGGAGACCACAGGCCACAGTGTTGCAACCCCCACCCACCTACCCACCTCAGTGAATGGAACATTGACAGCTGGGATATACTCCAGCTGACTTTCAGAGTTTCTGAGTAAATAAATATGAGAAAATGACTTGGCTCTAATATGTTTTGCGCCTTCATGGAAGCAGGTGGTAACTTGTGATGCAGTGAATGGTGGTCATTTCATGGCTCATCTTTTCACTCAGGGATGTGGCTGCTTGCAAAGCCAACAAACTGCTTATAACACTTCTTCAGAGATGCCCTTCATAGCCAGGCTTTCTAACTGCAGAAGGTCACAGACAGCAGCCCCAGCGCATAACTGCAATTCAACAAGTTGAAATAAGAAGCTGCAGAGCTCACCTTTGTCAGAGATTCTGATGTAGTCCATCAGTATGTGTGGGTGTGCAGGTGTCTTTCTAGGAATTTTTTGCGAGGGTCTTGTAAAATCTGCTGCTTGGATGTGTGTCAGTGTGTGTTGGTCTTTTGTACAGATATCAGTAGTTTTTGTGCTGAAACAGCAAAGTTTTGTGAGATAAACAAAATCTGGGAAGGTACAGGAGCCACATGATCACACACTACCAAGTTTCATTCCTGCTGTCACAGGAGCACAAGTGCCTGTTTCTGATCTGACCATTGTGGACTGTTTCAATAACTAGCGCAAAAATCATGAAATCAATGTAATGGAATGTAAACCAGAGGAGGAGAGGTATCCCCTCAGTCCCCGAAATTTCACACTGATTCTTTGGGACTTCACTTCAATGAAATAAAGTTTCTTTTAGCTTTAAAATAATTTTAGAGGTTATATCTTCCAAATTACCAGAATTTAAAAAAGTACAGAAGTATGAATTTTCTGGCTTCTCTATGGTGGTATCCAGCTATTTAGAGAGTTACATTAACATTGGCAAATCAGTCTGAAGTTTTACTGATAGCGGCAAGCGGACGGATAATTTTGTCATACAAGATTTTTATATGACATTTGGCAAATTCTTTCCAGCCTTTGTCACTTTGGACGGTCCACATCTACAGAAAATAATTTGTAGCATTTTATTAGAATTGACAGAAGAAATAACCCTAGTGTCCACTACCTGCAATATGGTCCGTGACCCCTGACCTCATTGGACAAAGGCTCCCCCTGTCACACATTTCAGTTTAACTTTTGGCAGTGTCATATTGTTACTTGACCCACATGTGGTTACTGCACAGTAGCCTGTCCCTTTTTTATTTTACACAATTCTCCAGTTTTATGTTCACTGTAGCAATTTGGATTTTTTCAGCTTCATAAACAATGAAATGACCTCCCCTAATAAGAAGTGAGGCGGCAGCGCTCCCCTGTGACCCTCCTCCACACCACACATGATTGATTGCTTATCTCTCCAATGCACCCTCCCTCATTTTCTCTTTTCGCTTCATGTGTGTTTCTCTCTCTGTTTCCTCATTTCCTGCTTTATCACCTCTGTGTATTTCATACTGTCTTTGATTTTTTTCCCCCGGGAAAACAGGTCTTTAAAGGAAACAATAGGTCACTCAAATGATTTATCTTTTTGAAAATCATTTGGACTTTACTTGAGTCCAGTCCAGAAACTCTCTCTCTGTGTTTGAGGTCCATTCCATGTTATGAGTATTTGATGCTTACTTACTGCTATCTATGAAGCCAAGGCTTAATATAGTTTCCTTTCCTTTCTGCCATTATCCAAAATTAATTACACAGAATAAAAAAACAACACACACACATATCCATGAGCCGTAATGGGAGACATTCTTCTTCATGCTGTCCTGTTGTCATAAATACCCATTTGCACACTAAATACTCATTACGTGGCAGCCAAAATAGTTGCCAAGAAATTCAGTGTTTACTTCTGTTTAAGTGATATTTGCTGAAAACAGTTTCCTATTATTTTAGGAAATATTTTTGAGGATTTCTGTCTTCATACAGAACTTAGTGCCTTAAGAATGAGTACCACAGACTATACATGGAAGTTGTACGGGGCCAGCAAATAATTTGCCAGCAATAAGGAAAAAAACAGTTTTTGCTCTGCTCTTTAATCCAGTTATGTAAAATATACCACATGTTGACTCATTAAGCTTCTTCTTCTTCAGGAGATATAACATTTCCTTCCTGAATGGTTACTATCGGCCCGACGGCACAGACGATCACCCCTTCATCTGCTCCACGGAAAGAGAAAATGGGATGCTTCGGTGCTCTGATGTGCCTCGGCGCCGAGTAGGCAGGACTTCCTGCTTCCTGGATGCCGGGGAGGCCCTTCCAGACATGGGACTTAAAACAGATGAGCCAGTGTCCTGTGTGAACTGGTATCAGTATTACAATGAGTGTCGTGCTGGGGAATTAAACCCACACAAAGGAGCTATTAACTTTGATAATATTGGATATGCATGGATTGCCATTTTTCAGGTAAATGTTTGCAGGTTTTACAGTACTGTGCAAAAGTCTCAAGCCAGCCCTCATTTATTTACATTTTGTAGGAAAATAGGAAATATGTGAAATGGTTTATAAAAACAAGTGCAAACATAGAAAGGCAGTATATAAGGCAAAAGCAGAGTTTGTAAAAAATCTAACCAGCATGGAAGTCAGTATTTGGTATTTTATTCTTCAACACAGCCTGAACTCTCTTTAGCAAGCTTTCTCATTGTTTATTTAAGTAGTCTTCAGGAATAGTTCTCCAGGCTTCTTGAAGGACATTCTAGAGCTCTTCTTTGGATGTTGGCTGCCTTTAGTTCTGTTCTCTGTCAGAATGATCCCACACTGCCTCAATAATGCTGAGGTCTGGGGCTTGGGGGAGGCCAATCCATGATTGATAGTTTTCCATTTTTTCTGTCCAAGTAGGCTTTCCCTGCATTGGCTGTGTGTTTTGGATCATTGTCATGTTGAAAAATTAAGCTCTTGCCAAACAGACATTTTCCAGATGATATTGCATGATGGATTAAATATTGATGGTACTTTTTTGCATTCAGAATTCCATCAATTTGGAAAAGATCTCCCACACTATTGGCTGAAATGCAGTCTCAAACCATACAGATGGCTGTAGGCACTCACTGTTGTACCACTCTCCTGGCTTCCTCCACACATATTGATGACAATTTGAACCAAAAATTTCAAATTTGGATTCACCACTCCATGATACATGTTGCCACTAATTTTCAGTCCAGTTCTTGTGTAATTTGGCATACCTCTTCCTCCCTTAAGAATGGCTTCTTGACAGCCATCTATCCACTGAGACCATTTCTGATGAGGCTTTGTTGAAAAGTAGATGAATCAACTGAAGGACCAGATGCGTCTCTCAGGTCCTGTGTGAGGTCTTTGCTGGATTTTTCCCTATAGCTTAAGGACATGAATTTCAGACACTGTTAATCTGCTGTAGATATTTTCTCAGGCCTGCCACTTCTCATTTTGTTCTTAACTTGTCCAGTTTCCTTACATTTTTTTTGAAAAACACTGAACACTGTGCCAAGATATACCAAGTTTTCAGCAAATATTAGAATCAGAATCGGAATCCTTTATTAATCCTGGGGAGAATTTGCTTGAGTTACAGATGCTTCACTGGGTGTAAATTTATATGGGTGTGAAAGATAAGAAAATGAAACTATATAAACTTATATGTAAAAGTGCAATATCCAGTAGCTCTTTGAGAATCACCTTGTTGGTGAAAACACAGTTTTATGCATGTCAGAATGAATTATCTTTGGCATTTTTTGTAGATTCAACTAAAGAAATGGGATCAAATTATTCGTTGTTGCAACAAGCTGCTGGTAACAGTAGTACCTAAAGTGCCTAAAGATACAATTTAAAGTTTTTTATTTGCCAAGTTATCTGTTATACCTAGACACAACTCTGGTTCAGCCCTTGTGTTAAGTCCCTTTTATGCTTGAATGATTCATAGGTCAGTTTTAAGTGGCTTAAAAGGCAAATCATTCTTCTGAAAATGGCCAGATACAAGGATTGTACTGAAAATGAGTGAAAAAGCAGCCAGTGTCCAATGAAATTTTTTTTAAAATATACTTAGAAATCCTGGAGAACTCTTGCATAAGATCACTTAAATAACTGCAAGAGAATCTGGCTCCTTGGAAGCAAAATATAAAGAAATGAGGGGCAGCTCAGGTCTGTTGCATAGTACAGACTAATGATTCTCATGATGTGCACACTACATATTACTGTGATGACTGTTCATCTGTGTGCATTTTTTCATTCAGGTAATTACTCTTGAAGGTTGGGTAGACATCATGTACTATGTCATGGATGCACATTCTTTCTACAACTTCATCTACTTCATTTTCCTCATTATAGTAAGTACGCACACACACAAACACAAATGGACATAGATATTTAAATGAAGAAAAGTAAACTTTGTATGATGTGTGTGTTGTCCTGACTAGGTGGGCTCCTTCTTCATGATCAACCTGTGCCTGGTCGTAATAGCAACCCAATTTTCTGAAACAAAACAGAGAGAACACGCCTTAATGAAATCAGAGCAGCGTGCCCGCCAACTCCACCAGTCAGCATCCACGCTAGCCAGCGACAGCCAACCAGGAAGCTGCTATGAGGAGATCATCCGCTACCTGGCACACCTGGGCCGTAAGGCGTGGCGGCGGCTCTTCCGTTGCTATGCTCAGACACGCACGAACTTTCATTGCGCATGTGCGTGCCACAAAGACAGAAGTGGTGGATCTGCCAGAGGAGGTGGGGTCGGGGAGATGAACGGTCTGGCCAACCGGCACTCAGGCCACATCCCCAATGACTTGTCACACCTTCATCAGCTTTATCATCATCGTCATCAGCATCATCACCAAAACCATCAGCCTCAGTGTGACCCTGTTGTCAGTAATGGAGGCAATGGCTTTAATTATCCTTTCATAGCACCCCTGTTCAGTCACCTGGATCCAAAGGACCAGGCTCAGAAGAGACCAGTTGTTCCAGAGTCCATCAACAGACTGCCGCAGCTGGTGCTGGAGCATGGTGAGAATGAAGGGTGTGTGTGAATGTTTGTAGGTGTGAACGACAGTGTCACACTCGGGGTGCAGGCATGGAGGCAGAGTTTGAACCCCTTTTTCCTGGCTACCATCAGCAGTATCAGTGTTGATTCTTTTCTTAAAAAAGTCTTTAATCTCCCCATAGACTGTATATCAAAGATGGACATAGCCATCATTATGTTACCCGCTAGTGAAGTCCCATTGTTAAGCCTCAAGTATTTTCTTCTGTTGTCATCTTGGTCTTTTGAAACTGGAAATGACGAGCAAAGAGTGGCTCTGACAAAGAAACCGAAGCATCTGCACGGTTATTGGCTAGCATTTTTTTCATTGCATGGTAAAATATTTCCTGCTTTATCCAACCTTTTTGCTCTAGTAGGACCATAATTTACAAAAATCATCATGATATGTTAAATAAGACTTGAAACTAGTATCTGGGCCTATAATTTTATCAGGAAAGTGTTTGTTTAGGACATGGATCACCAGAGGCTAAGGACAGTTTTCCCATTGACATAATAAACATCATTTTTGCAACCACAAGCGTCTCCCCCTGCTGCCCATTTAAAATATTGCAGTTTTTAGACATTTCCATATTGGTTCCAGCTTTCAGACCAATAAACTACATCCATCTTTTTATACACTTTATGAATATCTCCCTGTTTTTGCTTTTGTTGATTAAAATAATTTTTATTTTGTTCCATTCTTTCTTTTAAGAAATAGTCTCTGACAGTCCTTTTCACCCTAATTAGAAAAGAATATATTTTCCCACTTGCCCTCAGAAGTACTTTACATACAGATCACTTCAAATTTATTTAGTGGAATTTTGATATACTAATCCGTGAGACATTCACCACCTTTGAAAGTGTTCAGGCAAATTTAATTTTCTTTTTGGTGCTCAAAGCATTAAGATAAAAGAAGCAGAGCCACTGCCTGTTAGATTGTGAACATATTTTTATGCACTGAAAAGGCAGGCAGAATTCAATAACGCTGTGTATCTCTCATGCAAGATCACACTCAGGGGTATTATAATCCTAACCCTTGTGGCTACGCTGAACATATGCATGCTGCAACACCGTGCTTCCACTGTAATCAATGAAACTGGCAGATCAGCACAGTGTGTAAATGCGGTGGAGATCCACCCTGTAAACAAAAATAGACCATTCCTTTATTTTTCTTGTTGTTTTACAGAGAATGGATCATAAAGTATTCATATATAGTCGTGTGAAAAAGAAAGTACACCCTCTTTAAATTCTAAGTTTTAAAATGTCAGTACATAATAAAAAATATTTTCTCCTTAGCAGGCTTTAAAATTATTTGACTACATTCTCCGATGCCTTCTTTTTCACGTGGCTATATACATTCACTTTAACAAAAACTTGATCCATTTGTGGACTACAAACATGCAGAACATACAAACATACAAACACACAACAGTTATAAACTCCATAAACATTCATGCTATAACAAATCAACAGGCAAATACCATCATACCTCACAAGACCATAGTTTTGAGGAAACGTTAAAAATCAGAGCACCATTCATATCATCTCTTATAGTGTACTATTCAAACCTAAAGGTTGACTTGTCCCCAGACAATTGATCTGAAACATTTCTCTCTGACCTAACCTTTTTATCTACATCTCATCCTTTGTGCAATCTTGCATGCCCAATTCTTTGAAATCTCAGAGGAGAGATAGGATGCAAATATTCATGAAAATGGCTCGTAACAGAATACTGAATGTCTTTAACAATATTCTTTGGATTACACGGAATAACCTTGTACCTGAGAAGCATTGTGTTTTGATTTTTGCCATTGACACATCGGGAGGTGCTCAGAGAATGATAAAAAATACATTAAAAAACTCAGCAGCAACACGTTTCCATAGAAAGTGTTGAATTACACTGGATATAGCGCATACCTTTCCTGAGATAAGAACTGAGAAAATCATTTAAAAGTGCACTCCATGAAATTGCACTCTCATTAAACTGCGGGATTCATTTAGGAGAAACATAAAAATATATGGTCAACATCAAAGCAGCAGAGGCCAAGATATCCTGACTTCTAATTCCTGGTATGAGTCATGTTCCAAAAACACACTGTGACTTTCAGACTCTACAGCCCAGTTGGTAACGCAGGCTTTTCATTAAAATTTGTTATCTCAAAGTCCAAACTGAAATAATCCTTGTAATCCTCACATCGTCAGGGGCTATTTTTCTATACACAGCTCCTCTGTGTTTCACAACACTTCATACAGCTGTTTTAAGATTCATAGAGAATATATCAAAATGTAATACGTTTTCAGTAACACAATTATTTCTGTTGTAGTTGGGACTCTTTGAGGTAGACGTTATTCAGTGCTGTTTCCTGTGTATGTCAGTCATAGCTGCTGATAAGTATATTTTATGTGTGTCGTGAAGTCAATCATTTTCAACAAGTCTGCCTTGCGGCCAACATTATCCACACACACACACACACACACACACACACACACACACACACACACACCATAGAATGACTAGATTGGATTTACTACATCAGTCTCCAGTGAAACATGAATTTGTTGTAATTGTGATGACAAGTGAACTGCTCGTGCTAGATTAGTGTTTGTTGTTATGTCATTGGAGCATTCCTCCCGAGTGGCTTGCTAATGAATTCTGCTGAAATCTTACCCCTCAAGCCTCCTCTACCCTCACAAAATGCACATACTTACACACACACACACACACACACACACACACACACACACACGCAGGAGCACTCGCACATCGTTGTTCTAATAAAAGAGCTCTGCCGCTGCACAAAGCATCCCCCCTCAATAACACAGTGGTTTCCATCTTATTGAATTTTTGTTTCCCAGAAATGAAAAGAAGCTCCTTTCCTTTACTGAACAGAGAATATATTAAATGACAGAGTGTCTACATACAGAAGTGACTTTTTACTACGCCTTCTTGGATGTGTAATGTATGTGGCCTCCTGTCTGATGTCTGTGCAGGAGGCTGTGCTGGGCATCCTGCATTACTGTTGCCGGGTGAAGTCCCAGGGGAGTCCTCAGTATGCCCATACTGCGTCTACTACAACCAACTTAGTGACAGTGAAAATGTTAACGAGCTGCCTGAAGACCAGCAGCACGGGCACAGCCATTCGTGTCACAGTAACAGCCCGTGTCACTGTAGCAGCCCCTGCCTCAGTGATGCACAGCTGTCTGAGCCAAAGAAGAGGCTGTGGGAGCATGGCTGGGTGGAACTCAGAACTGAACTGGAACTTATTGTTGGCAGCAGATACTTCAACAGAGGAATCATGATTGCCATCCTTATTAATACTCTGTCGATGGGTATAGAGTACCATGAACAGGTAGGAGTGTGCATGCGTTATTATACGAGCTTGCGTGTCAGTGTGTGGATGTGCACGGCTGTGTGCATGCCTCTTGCAGATCGGATGAGAATGCAATTTGATTGAAAATTGATGTGCTAATCACTGTGTGTGGTGGAGTCAATAAACTTACCCTCCAATCAACACTTACAGGAGCAAGCATATGGGATCAGGAATTGTGTGCACTTGTGTTTGTGTGTGAGAGACTGTTTATAGGTGCATGCAAGCATGTATCAGGAGACAGAGAAACTCATAAGACCTGAAGTGTTAATTAAAGCGTGACCCTGGGACAGGAGGGAAAGAGACAGAATGAGTGGTGTGGAGATGTGGCAGAGTGAGAGTAACGAGAAAAAGCGAGTGGATGAGTGAGGTGTAGAAGGAGGACAGATCTGACATTGTGATTGGCTGAAAGGCAGCGGCAGATTGTGGAAGATGAAGGAAGATTGTATTTGGCCCATTTCCTGAACAATATGATAAATCTGGATGGTCTTAACGCCTTGAATGGCAAGAAAATTAAGAATATAGCTGTGCTGTTTTATCCTTTTTTATTTTTAACAACTCCCCTTGAATAGACCAAAATCAACAACAAAGAAATCTGAATGAATATAATAACACACAGTCATGTGAAAAAGAAAGTTTTCACTGTCCTGTTAGTATTTACATACAGTCTGATTGCTACCATAAAAATTAAGAGGGTGAGTGGCAGCCAGGTGCTGCTAATCAAATGCACTCATTTAACTGATCATCAGAAAGTGTGACCACCTCCATAAAAGTAGAAGTTTTGGAAGTTTGCTGGTCTGGAGCATTCAAGTTTGTGTTAACACAATACTGCAATCTTCCCAGGAATGGACATCCCAGCAAATTCACCCCAAGGTCATACTGTACAAAGCTCAGAGAAACTGCACAAATCGCAGGAGCTACATCTCAGACTCTACAGGACTCAGTTAGCATATTGAATGTTAAGGTTCATAACAGTACAATTAGAAAAAGACTGAACAACAAGCTGAACAGTTATGGCTTGTTTGGAAGGGTTGCCAGGAAGAATCCTCTTTTCTCTATATAGAACATGGTGTCATGGTTTAAGTTTACAAAATTTTGCCCAAACAAACCATAAGACATCTGGAACAATGTTCTTTGGCCAGATGTAGATGTTTGGCCATGACACACTTCATCTAGTTTGGGGAAAATGAAGTTCTACTTTTCAGCATGGTGGTGTAGGGGTGTTGATTCAGGCTTGTTTTGTAGCCGACCATGAACTCCTCCATATACCAAAGCATTGTAGAGTCAAATGTGAGGCCATTGAACAGCTAAAGCTTGACCGAAATTGGGTCATGCAGCAAGACAGCAATCCCAAGCACACTCACAAGTCTATAACAGAATAGCTGAAAAAGAAGAGAATGAAGAAGTTGCAATGGCCCAGTCAAAGTCCAGACCTCAACCTGATTGATTTGCAGTTTTGCAAGGAATTCTTCCAAAATGATGTGAGATACTGATAAAGTCATGCAGAAAAATTATTACTTCAAGTTATTTCTGCACTTTAACAAGCTGTTAAATCAGGGGGTGTATTTTTTCTATTGCCCCTTTTTCACTTGACTGTATGAATGCATAGATAAAGACATATTTCTTAACAGATAATTCTGTTATCATCAAAAAACTATAAAGTACTATTAAGAGTTGCACACCTTCATTTGGCAACATTTTCTCATTTCAATCAACATGACCAGTACTGTTTAGCCTGAAAAACCCTTTGAGACTTTTTCATCCCTGGAGACTAGCTCTGTGTCAAGCAGGTGCCACTGAGCATGCTCAGAGAGGCAGTTACTTATTTAAACTGCTTTGTTTGTTTAAAGAGCTGAGAGAAAGAAAAAAAACACAGTGCCTGTGTTCATTGTGATTTCAAGAAATGTCACCCACTTCCGTGATAAATTACTTCCATGTGCTTTTACTATCATAGTTATTGTATGACAACAGCTCCGTGGCTCAGAGGTATAAACCATATTAGACTTTAAGCAGACAATAGACTACTTGTTATTAAGATTTGTGAATAATATTAACTCTTGTGCTTTGTTGATGTTGGCTTGACTTCCTCAAACCCACAAACCCTGCTGCTTTATATGGGGGAAAAATATAATAAGATTGCAAATCCAGTGCTTTTAGTATTTTTTTCTGAGCTTGTTAAAACCCAATATGTAGAAAAATATTGAAGCAGATGCCTTGTTTTGCACAATCTCCTCTATTATGTAAAAGAATATTATCTGTAGATATGATATATCGGAAAAGACTTCTTATCAAAGTGCGAGTGGGGAGTCTGTGTGATTGTGGGTAGGATATAAACAGATATATTTTTCTTAGATAAAAGTGCACACATGGCATCAGAAGCCACTATTGCCCCTTAAGAAATATTGTTTTGGAGGCATTTTGCATGATTGTGCACCAGTTTCTGTCATTGCCTTGCTGAATATTTTGACCACTCTTCCATACAAAATCCCTTCAGTTGCAAGATGTTTGTGGGCTTATTGCTTGTTCTGCCCATTTCACAACATTTCAGTGGGATTCAAACCTCCTACGACAATTATCCTGTTGAAAGGTCCACTTCAGTTTTCCGATAGATGCCTCACATTAGCTTAAAGCACTCTTTGATATGATGGAGAGACTTTAGTGTTGATTTAATTACTACAAGCTGCCCAGTCTCTGAGGAAAACAAAGTGACCCCAAGCATTAACATTTCCACCGCTATGTTTCTCCTGAAAAGCTGTCTTTGGTCTGCACCAAACATTTCTTGTGTAACTGTGGCCAAACAACTCTATCCCGTTATCTTAAGGGCCACAAACAAGATGATGAAATCATGAAGAAATTATGGTTAGTTAGTCATGATTACAGCATTTGGACCATAACAAAATATACATTCTCATTATGACTCAGTCCTTTAGCTTAAAAAATGATCACTGAGAAAAAGACATGATCATGATTAAGAACAGTTGAATCCTGATGATTAAACTACCTCAGTTTTTGCATTACTGTTCTTGATTCAAGGCATGCATTAGATGCTGTTATATAATTTCCAAATAGTGCATAAGGTTTCACATGAATTATGTCATGTGTGAATTCCTGATAATACCCTTACAGCAAAGTGTTACCAATCTGTATAAAACTCTTCCCTGACTTATGTAGAACCTGTTTCTGAAGACTTTGAAGAGCTCTTTAGATCTTGGCATGATGACAGCACACAGTTTAATAGCAAGAGAGCAGTCGACCCTCGATGTCAGACAGACAGGTTGAGACAGGCTCCACCTGATTCGCTAAGAAGGTTCTAATCATCGCCAACACAGATTTCAGTTTATGCATTTGAAAGTTTGACATATGTAGGAATGTATTTACTTTTTCAGTGTGACTGAGCTGTTTCTTTTAAGTTATAATTGATGACAAGAAGCACCTCTAACCCAATGGGAAAAAACTAAATCCAAAACTTACATAATTTGATACTATAGGGTTAGAAGTAAGTAGAGCTCATAGGGTTAAAATGCTTACAAAAATGCCACGTGGCATTTGTTTGAGTGGATTAGCTTCATTAATCTTCACTGTCTAAAGAGGATCTAATGTCCAAATGTGCAAAAAAGCCAACTGCTCTCATCAAATATACACTGTATGGGCAAAAGTATTGGGCAACCAACACATTATACCTACAGGAGTTTTTATGACAATCCCGTTCTAAATCTGTAGGCATTAATATGGAGTTTGTTCCCTCTTTGCAGTGATAACAGCTTACACTCTTATGAGAAGACTTTCTACAAAATTTTAGAGTTTGTCTGTGGGAATTTTTGCCCTTAAGAGCATTTGTGAGGACAGACACTGATGTTGGATGAGCCTAGCTGTTCTAGTTTATTCCAAAGTTGTTGGATGGGATTGAGGTCAGGGTTCTGTATGGGCCAACTCATTCAAACATGACATTATGGACCTTGTTTTGTGCACTGTGTCACCATCATGCTGGAACAGAAAATGGCTTTCCCCAAACTGTTCCCACAAAGTTGGAAGCAAAGACTTGTCCAGAATGTTCTGACAAGCTGAAGCATTAAGAGTTTCTTTCACTGGAGCTAGTGGGCCCAAGAAAATCCAGAAAAACAACCCCATTGCATTGTCCTTTCTGCACCAAACTTTACAGTTGATAACATCTGGCATTCGCCAAACCCAGACTCTTCCATCAGACTGCCAGATAGACTAACATGATATGTCACTCCACAGAACTAATTTCTACTGCTCTCTAGAGGTCAGTGGTAGCGTCCTGTACACTACTCCATTTGACAGTTGACGTACTTGGTAATTTAAGGCTTGCGCTTGGCTGCTTGGCCACAGAAACGCATGCCATGAAGCTTCCAGTGCAGATTTTTTTGTGCTGATGTTAGTGCCAGAGGAGGATTGGAACTTGTTAGTTATTGAGATTGCAGATTGTTGGCAACTTCTACATTCTATGTGCTTCAGCTCTCGGCAACCCCTCTCTACAACTGTATGTTGTCTACCACTCATTACTCCTCAGAACTAATGTCTACTGCTCCAGAGTCCAGTGGCGGCAGGCTTTATAACAATCTGCTGATGTAAGGCTTGCAATGCAACTGCTTGTCCATGGGAAGCCATGTCATGAAGCTCCAAGACACAGTTTTTGTGCTGATGCTAATGCCAGAGGACATTTAGAACTCTGCACTTATTGAGTCAGAAGAATGTTGATCACTTTTATAACACTATGTGCCTCAGCACTCAGTGCTCTGTAACCCCGCACTGTAACTTTATTGGTCTGCCACTCAAAGGCTGCGTTGCTGTGGTACCTAAATGCTTCCACTTTACAATAACACCACTTACAGTTGATCATAGAATATCTAGGAGCAAGGGGATTTAATCAACTGGCTTGTTGTAATGGTGGCATCATATTACAGTACCACACTTGAATTAAGTGAGCTCCTGAGAGCAAAACATTCTTCACAAATGTTTGTAGAGGCAGACTGCATGGCTAGGTGTTTGATTTTTTTTACACCTGTGGCAGTGGGACTGAATGAAATACCTGCATTCGAACATTTAGAGGTATGGCGCAATACCTTTGTGCATATTGTATATAGTTACACATTACTGTAGCTTTATGACGTGTCTAAAAATCTAACTTTGGTTTTAAAAAAATTTCTACAATGGCATCTTTTTGGAATAAGAAAAGTTGGGAGTTTATTTGTTATAAACCACTAAATTACCAACAAACCACGCTGAGCTAAATGTTTTTTCCTAAAATTTGCAGGCTTTGGAAAATAATGAAAAAAGAGCATTGAACACAAGAAGCAATGAAATCTGGCATGCTTTAATCTGTGTAAACCCACACTGAAGCCTTGACTAACGTTTTAGAGATTCCTAACATGTTGAGTGTACTGTGCTCCAAACACACTGTCTGTCTCTGTTTATTTGTTCATTTTTCTCTGTGCCTGTCCATCTCTGTACATCAATCTCTCCCTTTTTTCTCTCTACAAACACTGCACCTCTTCAGCCCCAGGAGCTGACAGATATTTTGGAGATCAGTAACATGGTGTTCACTAGTCTCTTCAGTCTCGAGATGCTGCTGAAGCTCCTGGCTCTCGGGCTCTTCGGCTACATCAAGAACCCTTACAATGGCTTTGACAGCGTCATTGTCATCATCAGGTGGGGGGACTCTTTGTCTGTATGTTTACCCCAAAATGGGAATTCTTGTCTTGAGTATTCCTCCTGTTATTACGACACAGCTCTGCAGCTCAATCTCCCAAACTGTCAGTGATGCTGGTTCTGGCAGAAGAGCCAGGTGGTTGCTCTCAGACTAGAGGGCGTGTATTCACTCCATTATGTAGTATTACAAGCTAAATTATGTATCCATGTTTGAAGGCCTCGCTTGTTTACTGTGCCAGTTCACGCTGCGCTCGCTTTCTTTATTGGCTGGTGAACTGTAAATAGCACTGGCCGAATCCGTTTTTTCGTTTGCCACGTCTCATCAAAAAGATGAACACTTTCCTTTCCTAGAAGATTGGATAAGTTTTTCCTGGGTGATACAGATGCTGATGCCCAAAGAGTGCAGTTGATTCTTTGATTGCTTTAATGTAATTGTATCTTTGAGTTTACAATCTGCATGTCGTTTGTGTGCGTTACAGCGTGTGGGAGATTGTGGGTGAGGCTGAGGGAGGCTTGTCGGTGCTCCGTACCTTCCGCCTGCTGAGAGTTTTGAAGCTGGTACGGTTCCTTCCTGCGCTTAGGAGACAGCTGGTGGTGCTGATGAAGACGATGGACAATGTGGCCACATTTTGCATGTTGTTGATGCTCTTTATATTTATATTCAGGTACGTAGTTATGTGCCACTGTAAGCGTTTTCTCTCCTTTCATTATAATGCTGTTTATTAAAAAATATAATAGCCATTACCCTGATTGTTCTTCTGTTATTCGACTGAATACCACATGTGCGATCTGTTTTTTACAGGGGAAGTCTTACAGTGTTTATGTTTGAACCCCAATTTCAAAAAGGTTGGGATGCAGTGTAATATATAAATAAAATCACAATGCAGTTATTTTCAAACCTCACAAACCAATATTTTAGTCACAAAAGAACATAGAAAACATATCAAATGCTGAAAATGAGACATTTTACTATTTCATGAAAAATACTAGCTCGTCTTGAATTTGATGGCAGCAACATGGCTCAAAAAATTTGGGAAAAGGGCAATAACAGGCTGGAAAAGTAAGTGGTACTAAAAAGAAGCAGCTGAAAGAACACGTTGCAGCTAATTAAATTAATTGGCAACAGGCCAGTGATGTTCTTGTGTATAAAAAGACTACCTTAGAGAGGCAGAGTCTCTCATAAACAAAGGTGGGTACAGGTTCGGTAGTCTGCAAGAAACTGTGTCTACAAATTGTAGAGGACTTTCAGAGTAATGTTCCTCAGCGTAAAATTGCAAAGAAACTAGCCACAGGGGCCCACAAGCCAGTGTACTCCTAGTGCCGGTCCCAAGGCCGGGTAAATGGTGAGGGTTGTGTCAGGAAGGGCATCCGGCGTAAAAACTTTGCTAAATCAAATATGCGGATTCATAACATGACTTCCATACCAGATCGGTCGCAGCCTGGGTTAACAACGACCGCCTCCGGTGCCATTAGCCAACAGGGTGCCAGTGGAAACTATGCTACTGTTGGCTGAAGACCAAGGAGGGGGAGAGGGGGAAAACGTGTTAGGAGGCAGAGAGAGAGAAGGAAATGTAGGAGGGTGGAGGTGAGAGTAGGGACTTTAAATGTAGGCACTATGACTGGTAAAGGGAGAGAGCTGGCTGATACGATAGAGAGAAGGAAGGCGTTTATATTGTGTGTGCAAGAAACCAGGCGGAGGGAAAGCAAG
>VUQH01009226.1:6214-20886 GCA_015106775.1 Etroplus canarensis
CACGGGGGCCGGCCCCCCCCCCCCCCCCCCACCGTCTTTAAAACCATTTACCAACCGCTCTGACAGTCAGAGCCGGGGACGCTCGTTCATTCGTTGTGGCAGGTCTCAGCTTTGAGAAACTCACCTACTGTAAAAGAAACGCCATCAGTCTACCTTTTAATTTCACTTTCCAAAAAAAAAAAAAAGAAAAAAGGGGCCTTGCATGTTTCATTTTTATCTAATATTTGGGTTTAAGTAAGTGCAGCAGGAGGGAATTGCAATGCTGAGCAGAATCCAATCTGTTGATTAATCATGTAGCGTTACTGGCAAGATGACTTCCGCTCCAGCACACCATTCATGGAAAAGCTTTTTTCATGCTTTATTTAACAGAGAGTCATTTTGATTAGTGTGGAAACATACTTGGAGAGGCACAATGACTAAATCAGACGTGTCAGAGGCTTTTACTTACTGAGGGGATGATATTGACGAGACAGGGAAAGGCAGCCGAGGAGGGCATAGCTGCGCATGGAGACAGATACTATGGCCTGTCCTTTCTTGTGCAGTAATGCGTTTAATTCATTTAAAAATAACACTGCTTCTTCTTTTTGCAGTAACTGTGTATTAAAATAAGACCTATTTTCTAAAAAAAAAAAGAAAAGGGGGGGGTCCTAATGTGTTATTTTCTTCAGGTTTTCTTTCATGCTTTCACTTTCAAACCCTCACAAAATGCCTGTGAGAAAGTAAAAAAACAGGGCTTGCCACCCTCCTTTAATATTTGCCATTCCGACAATCAATCGATCCTCCAACCGCTACAAGAGGGCTCGACGTTTATGGGTTTTGCTCAGTCAGACGGCTTGACTGGTTGCTATCGATTCACGCCCCAGACTCAAATGTCAATACCACCTCTTTTGGGGTTGTGTCGCAGAAAAAAAAAAAAAAAATCATCTTCATTGATCACTGTGGTCGGTGAGCAGGTGGCTCTCCTGCAGCGAGCCACAACAATTGGAAACACCGTTTGGTACACCACTCGAAATGTTAGACAGCAAATTCATGCTCCAGTAGGTCACCTGTCAGCCGCCGACAACAGTTTCTGGAGGTGCATCTTCACTGACCTGTGGCCACTGTGAAGAGGAGCACTGCGCTGACGCAATGGCATGTTCACGAAAGCGTACACGCACCTGCTGCATCTGCTCCAGCTAAGATGTGCATTTATGTGTTTAGTGAGGAAAACTAGTCAAGAAAAAGAGCATAAAAAGGGTGTATTTGGTGATGAAAAGTCAAGTGAAAGGTCACTGCCGAGCTATAGGGTGGTATGAGACGTGGGCGGCGGCCGGTTTGATTCTTCTCATTTAAAATAAGATCTGCGTGGCTCTTTAGCCAGACTGAAACAAAATACGAAGGGAATGAATTTCTGTCAATGTTCATTTTCGGCGCAGCTCAAAGTGGTGGAAGAGATTTAAATGCCTTTTTTGAATTCATACATGAATGAAAAATTCATATAACAGAGTGACTGTATGTCCCATATTTATTTTTTGCAACAAATAAAATGCATTGCATTATAAGGAGAGCAATTCTAATGTAATGCACAGTTTAATGGCTATTATATTCAGCTGGGCAGAGTCACTGAAGCAGTAGCGGATGGACAGGACACAATTGTTCTATTCTCTGCATGCTAATGAATTTAAATGTGATGGGGATGAATTAAATATTAATTCAAAGCAAATATAATTTTGATTTAATTATTGACTCAAACCTTCTTTCAGTGGATTTCCACTCGACGGTTATTATCACTGTGACAGCAGCAAACTCAATACTTTAATTTGTGGAAAAAAAACACTAAATTTGTAGCTAAAGACAGTGAGCATTACATTTCACAAAGGACCTTGTCAAAACATCTAAAGAAAGATTTGCTGTTTATCTTATTATATTAATTTTGCTTTTCCCCCAAACACTGATTGTCCAGTCATAGTTTAGCAACCTGACTAACCTAGACTTAACTTCAGTGATGACAGGAGGTATTGCAAAAGAAAAAGAGACAAGGAACCATTAAACTGCATTTGCTTATCTGTTCTAACATAAATTTTAATCGTTAGCAGCACCAACACTATCACTACTACAGCGCCAGTATATATCTTATTATGTCCCCACTTTGTGGAAACTAGTCTACAAAATTATCAAGACTATCCTCCAACAGGAACATCTTGTCAAAGGGTACTAAAAGGCTACACTATAGGGACAAAAGTATCAGGCCACCAACACATTACACCTACAGGAGCTTTTATGACCTCCCATTCTAAATCCGCAGACAATATGGAGTTGGTCCTACTTTGCAGCTATAACAGGTCCCACTCTTCTGGGAAGGCTTTCTTCAAGATTTTGGAGAGCGTTTGTGAGAATCTTTGCCCATTCATCCAGAAGAGCATTTGTGAGGTCAGACACTGATGCTGGATGAGGACCTGGCTGGGGTTGAGGTCAGGACTCTGTGCGGGCCAGTCAAGTTCTTCCACACCAAACTCAACCAGCCGTGCTTTTATGGACCTTACGTTTTGCACTGGGGCATAGTAACGCCGCACCAGAAAAGGGCCTTACCCAAACTGTTCTCACAAATTTGGAAGCATAGAATTGTTCAAAGTGTTTTCATAAGTTGAGGGGAACTAAGGGGTCCAGAAAACCCCCAGAAAAATATCCCTATAGTATAGAAAAGGATGCAAGGGATAGGGTAAGATGGAGGCAGATAACCTGCTGTGGCAACCCCTAATGAGAGCAGCCTAAAGAAGAAGAAGAGGACTTGCCAGAGTGCCATTCTGATTTCAGCGTGAGCTGTTTGTTTTGTGCGTCTTGATTGTTTAACCTTTTTGACTTACTCTTATTTTGTGATCAGCTTCTGAGTTGTGTCTTTATTTCTTTTAGATGGTAGTAGCAGCTTGTCTGGCTCCTAAGCTTGCGTCCTTGCCAAGATGGATCTTGCAAAGTGATGCATTTTAACTCAAACGACCTTTCTTGATCAGTCAAAATACAACTTGCAAATTTTTACCAGATGAGACTGGAGCTGCAGCGTAGGCTTCTTGTCGAAAACTGGATGATTTGAATCACTTTTTTCACTTCAGCCACGGACACTGACTGCATTGCACTGCAGCTTAAACGCACTTCATTAAGCGTCTCATCACTGTTCTACTCTTGTGCAGCCTGTTTGTTCATGCTGATGTGTTCAGATCAATAATAATAAACACCAGAGTTGTAAGGTACTTCAGAAAATTCACAAAACACAGCAACATTAAATCATCGCTCATCTCAGCAGCCCTGTTTCCTTCCGCTGCCATCACTGTTTGTGTATTGGATACTGGTGCGCTGCATTAGCTACTGATTCTGTCAATAGCAGTGGTGGTGATTCACTACATTTGGTGCAATTTCAAAAATTGGATTGGACTGGATTGCCTGGAACATGCTGCTTTAGCCAGCTTTTAACAGACCCTCAACAAAAACATTATAAAAAGACAGCTGGAGATGGCGCTTTCTACCATCCTGTGGACGAAACATTAGCTAAACGAGATGTAATGCCGTTCACCTGCGAAAGGCACTTAATATCTCCCAGACCAGGGCCCTTGTGGGATAACCCAGATCAGATCTGGGTGAACTGCAGAAACAAGCTGATGTGTTGAAGAAGTCTGATTTTCACTGTGATTACTGTACACTAATCTGTGCGTTTAAAGCTAGAAAAAGTTAACTTCTTGGTAAGTATACTAAAACCTCAGTGACATAGTAGCTCATCTAGCTCACAATCCATCACAGCATCAGAATAAGAATACTTTACTAATCCTGAGGGGGAAATTTCTTATATTTCAGGCACTCCATGAAGTATATAGAAAATTAAATATAAAAGATAGAAAATATAGATACAGAAAGCAAAAATATATAAAAATGCTATATGCAAGACAGTCCAGTGTCTAGCATAGGTGGGCCAAAGTTGAACAATACTATTTACAGTATACATCATGAATCATAAATCAGAACTGCATTGTTACTACAGCCTCACAGTTAGATATAAATGAATGAAATATAGAAATGAGTGAATATGAAACTGAATATGAATTTATATAATAATATTATATATATAAATGTTCTAAAAGAAATAGTGAATATAAATCTGGGGGCAGAAAATGAAGATTAAATATATCACCTTCATGCATCGAGTTCAAAGTAGCATAAATACTCCAAATTTAGACAAAACTATATACAGTATATAAAGGCAAGTGAAAATAGTCCAGGTGTCATAGCAAGGAGTGTGGCGTACTGTGGTGCATCGTGGTGGAATAACAGTTCACAGGTTATTGTGATGTGTGAAGAACAGACAGAAAGTGATCAGTTTTGCGCTGGTTGGCTGTATTGCACAAACTAATGAGAATTAAAATTCACTGAGAAGTCAAGGAGGCTCATAAACAGTCATATCCAGGACAAATTAATCAGGCTCATCACCAAATGAAAGTATTTGAGTTCAGGGGTTTTATGACCATGTGGTCAGAACTAAGTATGGCCATTAAAGCATGAACATATACAAATGCGTCAGCACAAGCAAGTGTACTCCTAGTGTTGGTCCCAAGCCTGGCCAAATGGGGAGGGTTGCGTCAGGAAGGGCAGCCGGCGTAAACTCTTTGCAAAATCCAAATGCATATTCATAATACATGATCTGCTGTGGCAACCCCTAATGGGAGCAGCTAAAGGAAGAAGAATATAATAGTGGTGGGAAGGCCCCGACTACGCCTTACTAATGCGGGAGTCAACCAGTAGCGCCACTCGCCCCGTGATCATGATCCATGATGATCATTGCGATTTTATAGGATACAAATGGTATGCAACATGTGCAACAAAGTTATATATTCAAGCAATTGTGGACAGATGGACAGACAGGTAGACAGATGACACATGAAGCTGGATGGTCTAAAAATAAACGCTGATGTGATATTTGTCTCGTACAGATAAAATAGCAAGTCTTTTGGAAACCACCAAGCGCTTAATAGAAGGCAACATCTGCCACTGGTAAAAGGGTTTTACAGAACATGCTAAACAGGCTGAAAAGATCACGATTCCGGTGTTCTGCACCTCTTAGGGTTTACGGTATATTATTAAGGTGTTCCGTTTCACTCCTCTCCACTGCTGGTGGAGCATCACACCATCAACACTCCGTGTTATCAGTATCAGGATTAGTTGGTGTTATTGCTTTCTCGGGTGTTGGCCAAGTTCTCCCACTTCATCCAAGAAAAGACAGAGATGGGAGACAAAGAGCCTCCTCTTCCTAATCATCATGATAAACGATGAAAGCACTTTTCCCTTCCAAGTGTCATTCTCTCATGGAGAAAATCTTTTCCACTTTAGATTGGGGTGTTTGAAGTCACTCTCTGTCTTCTTGTCTCATTAAACATAAAAGAATGAAATAAAATTCAAATGAACTGTTTACCCTGTTACTTTAAAATGTGTAATTTACCCTCACTCTGCGAGACAACTCACAATTACAGTGGGTTGGCTCTCCCAGCTCCGTTTAGTGTATTTTCGATAACAAACCCCTATTAATCATTTCAGAGATCAAAGTGACACTGCAGAAGAATTTTAAATATTTAAATCTCCACTATTCAAATCTTATATCAGATCAAAGAATTTCGCTTTAATTTCGCACGGCACATCGCCAGTAGATACAGAGACATACACAAGAGGTACACACAAACTCCAATTAAATATTGCAAATTTCAGTAAATCTCCATACTATTTTCATATCTGAGCAGGCCTCACACTGAGTGCATCTGAACTGCTGAAGAGGAGGCAGCTGCATAAGTAACTGATAATTACAGCCGGTCTTCAAATGTTATGTGGTTGACAAGTAACTTAAAAGTGCATGCCATTTATGATGGGATGGCAGTCTCAAGGGGTAGCACAACGCAAATACATTTAATGTGTTTTATGAAAGGTTTTAAAGCGCTTTAGTTAATCTATAGGCCACTGTTATCAAGTTAATCCATATTTTGCACACATTTTATATCAAGGGCATCTAGTGGGATTTTCACCAGAACAATACTGTCAGAATTTTCCTTAAATTTTAGGAAGTGCATTTGGCTATTGTGCAGGGTTTTCAACATGGGCCAAAATACTCTATATGCAAGTACTGGGCCACACCTTTTAATCTGTCATGGTTTAACAGTGGATGGAAGAACCCAAACACAGACCACAAATTCAACGAGCAGTTCAGTTTCTTTTTTTTCTACAGGAATTGAAGTGCACTGTGTCAGCGGGATCTTAGTCTTTGGCACTGAGGCAAAGAGCGGGCGGGCAGGTGAGTGTTTCAGCTCAAATCTGTTCCAGCTGACACCTCAATTTGCAAGCAGGTAAGTATGCACAGAGTCTGTTATTTGATCCAGAGAAGAGTCAGTTCAGTCGCTATGTGGGAGGGCACAGAAGTGGTCAGAAGCGCACACAAGGGGATTCCTTGGAGAAGGGCGGGAAGAAAGCATGAGCAAAGGAAGCAGATATCAGGGAAAGGGACACAGAGGACCGGATTAGAAATGAGTACATCAGAGGGACAGCTCAGGTTGAGAAATTTGTAGATAAAGTCAGAGAAGCATGGCTGAGATGGTTTGGACAAGTTCAGAGGGAGGATAGTGGATATCCTGGACTAAGGATGTTAAAGATGGAGCTGCCAGGCAGGAGGAGAAGAGGAAGACCACAGAGAAGGTTGATGGACATAGTGAAGGAGGACATGCAGAGGATTGGTGTGAGGGAAGAGGATGTGAGGGATAGGGTGAGATGGAGGCAGCTGATCCGCTGTGGAGACCCCTAATGGGAGCAGCCGAAAGAAGAAGAAGAGGAGGAAGTATTGTGGTTTTGTTGGTGACAATGATGATGATGATGATGATGATGATGATGATGATGAACACAGTTGAAGGTAACACACCACTCCAGAGGACCATTCACACAAAGAAACCAGGATGACAAACGGGAGGGAAGGGCAGCGGCCCAGACCATGACATAATTATTCATTTTATTTTATTTATTTAATTTGAACTGGTAAAAATGAGAGAAAAAAAGAGTGATTCATTTGGTACTGTCGTGAAATCAGGAGTTTTATTCAGTCCCATTGCTACAGGTATAAAAAGCCAAACGCCTAGCCATGCAAACATTTGCAAAAGGATGGTTTGCTCTAAAGAGCTCACTGAGTTCCACCTTGGTACTATAGTAGGATAACGCTGTTGCAACAAGTCAGTTTGTGAAATTTCTTCTGAGGTGCAGAGTGTGTAAAAGTGGCGTTCCAATCCTCCTCTGGCATTAACATCAGCACAAAAACTGTGTGCCAAGAGCTTCATGACGAGCATGAAAGCCTTACATCACAAAGTGTGACGGTCACAGGGCTGGCTTTGTCTTCCTCTCTGGCTGTAATAATCTCTTCCGGCTAATTCGTGAATGGAGTCAACCTAATCAAAGATGCAGCGCACCTGAGCAGGTTGGGCTTGGTTTTAAAAAAAGCAGGCAATGCCAGAGTCTCCCGGGCAGCCGCTCGTCCCCATTCCTGTTCGCTACGAGCTGTACACTGCCTGCCTGACCACACTGTGCCAGCTGTGAAGTGCGGTGGAGGAGGGATGATGCTATGGGTGTTGGCCTGGGCCCTTTGGCTTTAGTGAAGAGAAATGTTAAAGCTTCAAATTACCAAGAGAGTTTGGACAGTTCTATGCTTCCTCCTTTGTGGAAAAAATTTTTTGGGGAAGGGCCTTTTCAAAAGCAACCAACACTTTGACCATTACATGCTTTATTTCTTTCTCTTGTATTGCAAGTGTGTGTGTCAGTGTGGGTGGGTGGGGGTTTATTCCCCAGGAACTGTGTCTCTATGAAGCACATTAGGCTGGATTGCTGATATTCCTTGCAAGGCAATCATCAATCTTACTTGCTCACTTTCCCCATGACGGCGCTGGAAGACGGGGATTAAATCTCCTTTCTGTCAGTCTCACCTTCACCCCTGCACTCGCTCCTCTTTATTGTGGTTGGGAGACTCTTTGCCCCAGGCCTGCTCCCAGCCTTAGGGCGATCAGCTGCTCCCAGACATTGATAACATTTAACACTGACTGCTGCACAAATACTGAAGAAAGGTGGTTATGTAAGTTGAAAAAGTAAGTGAAATAATTGTAGGATAATAGGAAACAATGAAAGAGCCATTAGAATGCTTGTGCACAGCAATGAATTCTGCCTTGCAAAAAATAAGAGAATGACATACAATTGGTTCATCTGAAATGTATAATGTTATCTAATTAGACTGTGACACTATATACCTTGCGAAGCAATTGCCTGCATGTCCCTGTCAAGCTGTCTCATTATAAGTGCAAATTGGATGGATCTCTCCCAATCAGGTTCCAACTAAGCGATCAAACTTCTCAGAAGAAAGCGCAGGAGTCTGGCAGGTGAAATACCTCCATTTTACTGAAAATGTGCCCATGCAAATCAGTCAGCTGGCACGCCGCTCGGAGGAGTTCCTTGTGAAAATTGCATAGAAATTTCTAAATAACGCAAGGCATGACACCTCTTTGAAAAATGCAAGAAGTGAACAGATGGATGTGTGCCACCAAAAGCTCTCATTCCGGCGGGCTAATACTACGCCTTTGACTGCAATCTGCCATTGATGTTATCAGTTCATCTTATTTTTTTATTTTTTTCTATTGTGCTTTTTTCCTTTTGGAATAGGAGAAACATTTTCCCTGTGGATTGGAAGGTTTTCATGAGAAGGCAGATGGAGAAAATATTGTTGACATTAAACTGTTCCTCTTTAAGGGAATTGTTGTGACAAGGTGGAGCTCCCATCACTCGAAATAGCAGCTGTGTGCTGTTTACAAAGGGGCCCAAAGCAATGTTTGTTTCCATTGAAATGGTGGCAACTTTTTCTGTCTATGTAATGAAGAAGCTTCTGGCATTATATGTTTGCCCTCACATCTACTGTCATCAAAATACAATATTTTTGTAACAATGGTATAAACGTTATTGCAACCTGTTCTGTCATAGTCACTGTTTAAAATTATTCCCACAGTCTTCCTATGTTTATACATTCAGTGAGGTTATGGACTGTGTGAGAATCATTGGGGTGGAGAAAGCAGGCTTTTTAAAAAATATTATCTTCAGGTATAATGGTAATGAGTTTCCATTATACTTGAAGATAATATTTTTGATGTACTATTGTAATCATCATCATCATCATCATTAGATGAAGGACCAATGCGCTAATGCCATGGACAGGCGACCACAGTTCGTCTGTAAACAATCCACAAGAATCTCGACACTCCTTCAACAGGTTTTGGTCAGATTTTGGTGAAACTCACCCACAGTAACAGGTCTTCACCCAGACTGTGTCCACGGTCGAGGTCATGTTCATCATTTTATGGGCACAATATTTTCACAAGAATCGCTACTCCAAAGAATATTGGTCTGGATTGCGATGCTCATAAAATGAGTGCTTGTATGTGCCCCTCTGGCATTGATAAAAGTTATCATAAGGTTTGTTTGGCATAAAAATATCTTAAGTTTGACTCGGGTCAGTCAAGAACTAGGGTCGTTGTCCTGAACATGACTGTTTATGAGCCTCCTTGACTTCTCAGCAGATTTTAATTCTCATTAGTTTGTAAAATGCAGCCAACTCAAGACAAAAACAAAAAACTATATCATTGAGGTTCTGGTTATTATTATTGTTACTGTAAATTTTTTATGTTTGTCTTAGAAGCTGTAGTTAGAAAAAGTCTTAGTAAGAGCATGACATGCTGTAAGACTCCAGTCAGTTCAGAGTGTAACCAGGGACGTAATTATTACCCAGAAAGCAGCAGACATCCACGAAGGCTGTGTTTTTGGTGCTAAATCTGGTCAGTCAGATGTGGCTTTGGAATCGAGCGGTTTTTAAGCCTGTGCCCAAGATTTGCAAGTCTGTTTTGGGTAACATACATCCCTAATACAGCTATGAAAGCAAAATGACATCTCAACCAACGAAAATAACTCGACGAAAAGACAGCTTTGCCAGACGTCCCAGCAGCTTGAAGACTGAGACAGAGTTTTTGCTGGGTGATTTGGCTAATTTTATGTGGTGTGGAGCCCATAGGGGAGTCACCCCTTAAATATACACTTTTAAACACATCAACCAAACATTACAACTTCATGTTTAACCAAGGCTTAGTATCTAAACAGTTATGACCACTGTAGATGACTAAATGAATTGGCACAGACCATAGAGATCAAAGGGATAGCCCAAATATAATATCAGTCTGGGATCTGATTTATTTGAAACACCTCACATCTTGTTTCATAAATGGCTATCCTACGCTCTTAAAAATCCTCCTGCTTTTATACTCATCTGATATTTCTGTACAGTACTGTACAGTACAGCTACACAGTCTAGCTTGTGCTTTTGTTAAGGCATTCAAACTGCAAACTCGGCTTGCTTGATCAGACCCCTTGGGAGGAGCTGCAATGATTTGTCAGGATGAAGTCTCAGGTGGGAAGTTTAATCAATGAGCTGACCTTTGCTCTTTGCTCTTAATTACTTCATAGACTCTAAGTCGCTTCAAAAGTACAAAAGACCTCCTCCTACTCAACACAGTTCCTTCCATTGTTTGACATATAAATTCAATGAAATTGAGTTGAACCTCTCCATTCAAAGGTATTGTCATAATCGCAATGAGGTAATTGGGAGTGACAGCAAAAGAAAAAGATACGTGTAAAACAATATGTCAAGGGTAGCTGTTGCAAGAATGATTTATTGATCTAATAAGAAATATATTACTTTTGATTGATTCAGTGAGATTCCTTCTTTGTAAACAGTCTTTTAACATCCAGCTTGGGAGTTACAGTTTATCTTCCTGAAATACTGCTTGTCTGGGAGGAGTATTATTTCATGAAGAATTTGAATGCTCTTCTGTGAAAGTGACTGTTCTGTGAGCACAGAGATCATTTGTATCAGCGTATAAACTCATGTAACTCAGTGTGTAAAATGAACCACATAATACAATGGTGTGCAAAAGTCTTGAGCTGCCCTTCATTTCTTTACATCATTCTTTCCTTGGAGTCAGACTTTTATGTAAAGTTTTAAAGTGGTTTTGAGCAATAGTTCTCCAGGCTTTCTGAAGGTCTTTCAAAGGGTTTCTTAAAAACTGACTGCGCTTTCATTTATTTTCAGTCCAGTCCTTGTACCTGACTTCTTTCTATGACCTATGAAACATTTAGGCAAAAAAGACTCCTGACACAATGTTTTGTCTATACAAAATAGACAGCTTGACAAAGAGTCAGTTTTTAACTGTATCTTTAGACACTTTGTTGAATTGTTTTCATTTATTTAATTGAACCTTTGAAAATTGCCAAAGATGACACAGTTTAATGGGAATACAATAGTATTTTTGCACCAGCATGGTGATTTCCAAAGAGCCATGAGCTGAAAACATGGCATAATCTCAGCATGGTGTGCAGTGTGCCCTTAAAAAAATACAAGAAAACAGAACAAAAGGAGAACTATAGAAGAAGTGAAAGGCCTAAAAATGATCTACCACAGATCAACAGTAACTGGATGTCGTGTCCTTAAAAAATAGGAAAAACTATTGCAAAAACCTAACACAATCAGGTTTTCTGAAGTGATAAATTCTAATTTGAAATTTTTGGTTCAAATGGCCGTCAATATCTATGCAGGGCGTCAGGAGAGAGGTCCAACAGTGATTGTCAACAGCCAGCTGTAAAACACGGTGGAGGCTCTGTCATAGTTTGGGGCTGCATTTTGGCCAGCGGTGTTGGAGATCCTGTCAAGATTGATGGAATTATGAACATATGTGATTTTGATCCACCATGCAATGCCATCTGGAAAGTGTCTGACTGGCAACAGCTTCATTTTGTAGCATGTAAAAGCCTACCTAGATAGAAAAACACACAATGAAAAATTATCAGTCATGGACTGACATTCCCAGAGCCTGGACTTCAACATCGTTGAAGCAGTGTGGGAGCATCTTGACAGAGAACAGAACAAAAGTCAACCAACTTCCAAAGAAGAGCTTTGGAATGTTCTTGAAGAAGCCTGGAGAACTATTCCTGAAGACTACATAAAGAAATGACAAGAAAGCTTACCCAAGACCGTTAAGGCTAGGCTGAGGAATATATTTGTGCCAAATATTAATATTCAAGCTGGTTAAAATTCTGAAAACTATGTTTTTATGTTATGTACTGTATTTCCATTTATGTTTGCATATTTGAATAAATCATTGTACCAATTTCCCATTTCCTAGCAAAATATAAAGTGATGGGGAGTTGCTCAAAACTTTAACCCTAGTCCTATATGACCAGCGAGACGACTGGCAGTGAATGTAAACACCGGAAGTGATCAATATATAGACGACCAGCAGTACACGAAACTTATCTGGGACATCAGTATATTGAGGTCCTGTAGTATTAGGGTTCATTTTAAAGAATTTAACTTTAAATACATGTCTGTATTAAAAGCTGTCCATTGCGTAATCCTTTGTTTTGTAGCACGGGTTCACTTTTCTCACAATATCAGACTGCATCCAAAACTCCTGACCAGCATAGAAAATGTTCTGTGGAGAATGGGAAATGCTGTGTAGGGAAAATAGGAATTAATTTTAATTGGAAAAATAAGGACTTGATAAATAAACTTGACTGATTAAATAAAAAGCCATTTGTATCTCTAATATGCCAGGTTTATGGCTCCACACACTGAAATGTGACTTTTTTTCTATACAAGTTTGTGAGGTAATTTTTTATAAGAAATTTAATAATTTCATTTTACATGTTTGTATTACTGTGTATTTTGAACAACTCTTTATATTTTTCCCTGGGACAGCACAGACAGCATTTGTCCACTGTAGTATATAAAAGACTTGCTGTCGGTCTCCTGCGTCCCTCCGCACAACCAAACTGACTTGAGTTTGGAGCAGTTTTTAGGGCTGTTGCCTTTTTGGGTCACAATATTTGCAGTGTAAAGTACATAAGTAACATACTGTATGTCTCTTTCCTGAATCTCAGTTTCTCTGATTCTCAGGTGAATCTTCACTGCATCCTTATTCTTGCATGTTCCACTCTGCCACCAACATTCCCACAGGAACCCGGCACCGACAGCATCTGAATCCCACGTGGACCTTGAAATGTAACAAGACTCAATAACACAGTTGTGTGGCGGTCATGCACAAAAAAAAAAGAACTGCGTTCAAAGTTTTACTCCAACCTTCCACAGTCAAATTCAAATTAAACGCAGAGCTTCAGCTCAACTTTTTTTCCCTTCTTCCTTATTATAACTGTCTGTCTAAAGGCTACTATGCAGGCTTTCTTTAAGAAAGATGGTAAAAATTTCATGACCAGTGAACTGCTCCACTTTCACATTAGGGTCCCACAAAGCTAAACCTGAGAGCACATGGTGTGCACACGAACAATTCTCATTAATGTATGCATCGGTCCATCAATAGGAGAACCTGACTGTGTCTTTCATGTCATGGAACAATCCACCCTAAAGGAAGACCGTACATGGTATACACTTGTTATGGGATCCCGTTCTCTTGTCAGTGGCTCAAATGTAGGCTTTTGTTGGATATAAATTATCACTGCTGACAAATTACAAATCTAACATGGCCTTCATTCATTTTGCTTCCTAATGGCACAACAAGGTACCAAGAAAATAAACCCGCCCAGGTTTCAGTGAGTCATGGCATTGACTGGCTCTGTTGGGTTGAGATCCGGCGACTGACTTGGCCATTTCTTTGCTTTGAGAAACTTGTGGGTTACTCTTGCAGTTTGCTTTGGGTCATTATCCATTTTCATTGTAAAATTCTGTCCAATTAGTTTTGCAGCATTTGGCTGAATCTGAGCAGAAAGTATATTCCTTTACACTTCTGAATTCATCCTGTTGCTTCTATCGGCATCAATCATCAATAATGACTAGTCACCTGGTTCCATTAGCAGCCATACATGTCCATACCATAACATCACATCCATCGTGTTTGGCAGATGATGTGGTATGCTTCAGATCATGAGCTGTTCCTTTCCTTCTCCATACTTTTCCCATCATTCTGGAACAAGTGCATCTTAGTTTCATCTGTCCAAAGAATTTTTTTTTAGAACTGTGCAGGCTCTTTCAGATGTTTCTAGATGTTTTAAATGGCTAATCTTAACCTGGCCTTCCTGTTCTTGAGTGTAAACAGTGGTTTATACCTTGCATGTGTGAAGGTGCCTTGACTGTAGACTTTGACAATGGTACACGATGTGATGCTGTAATCATCCACTCTACTTGTCTTCTGTGATCTTCCAGGCTGTTTGGTGTTGCTGAGCCGGCCAGTGCGTTTGTTTTTTTTTTAAAGACTGTTCCAGATTGTTCTTTTGGCTTCTCCTAAAGTTTTTGCTGTCTCTCTGATCGCCTCCTTCACTTGACCATGGGGACTATATACAAAAATGTCTCTAATTTCTGAACAGTGAATGTAATTCTTTTGTCCAACCCCATGAATTAAAGCTTAAAGTCTGCACCATCACGTTTTGACTGATTTAAAATCTATTTTGGGTGTGTACTGAGATAAAATTACTTTATATATATATATATATATATATATATATATATATATATATATATATATATATATATATATATATATATATATATATATATATATAGATATAAATCCCCTCTCGCCCCTGCGTTCGGT
>VUQH01009227.1:10055-20980 GCA_015106775.1 Etroplus canarensis
CCCATCAGCAGGACCGGTATCTGCTCCTTTGTGCAAGGAGGAACAGGATGAGCACTGCCAGAGTCCTACAAAATGACCTCCAGCAGGTCACTGATGTCTCTGACCAAACAATCAGAAATAGACTTCATGAGGGTGGAATGAGGGCCCCACGTCCTCTAGTGGACCTTGTGCTCACTGGAGTTTAATTGGCATTTGCCATAAAATACCAGAGTTTCCAGGTCCACCACTGGCACCCTGTGCTTTTTTACAGATGGCAGCAGGTTCACCCCCAAGCACATTTGTCAGATGTGAAAGGATCTGGAGAAGCTGTGGAGAACATCATGCTGCCTGTAACATAGTTCAGCCTAACGGTCTGGTGGTGGGTCAGTGATGGTCTGGGGAGGCATATCCACGGAGGGACACACAGACCTCTTCAGGCTGGGCAACGGACACCCTGACTGCCATCAGGTGTCAGGATGAAATCCGTGGACCCATTGTCAGACCCTACACTGGTGCAGGGGGTCCTGGGTTCCTCCTGGTTCCTCATGTGGTGAGAGTATGCAGGCAGTTCCTGGAGGATGAAGGAACTGATACCATTCACTGGCCGCTCGCCTGACTTAATCCAATAGAACCACTGGGACATTGTGTTTCAGGCCATCCAGCGTCTGCGCGTTGTAGCTCAGACTGTCCAGGAGCTCAGTGGTGACCTGGTCCAGCTCTGGGAGGAGATCCCCCAGGACACCATGCCCCGTTGTCAGGCGCGCATACTAGCACGTAGGGGCCATACAAACTACTGAGTAGCCTGTCGTACAATTTGAATTGGTGTCTTTGAATTCAGCCTCTATAGGTTGATCGTTTTCATTTCAATGCGGCATCCTTTGGTTCCTGACACATTACCCAGTCCATATCAGTAAAAATACCCAGCAGTGTACCCGGTAACGTAGTGGTTTGCGCGTTCGCCTTTGAAGCAAAAGGTCCCTGGTTCGATTCCAGGTGGGGACACAAGCCCCCCTCACCATGGAGGGTTGTGTCAGGAAGGGCATCCGGCGTAAAACCTCTCTCAAATTACCAATACGGATTAATCCGCTGTGGCGACCCCTTGGTGGAGAATACAAGGGAGCAGCCGAAAGGTACATCAGTAAAAATATCCAGCAGGGTTTTTTCCCCACTGAGAGCTGACGTGTTTTTGAAGTGTTCTTTCATTTTTTGACGAGGACACTTCTCAGTGTCGTGACCTTTTTAGAGAAGTAATTACTTTTGCGCTCCACCCCATCAGAGCCATCCGCAACCTCTCTTGCATCACTGGCGTTGATGGCCAGTGTGAACGGCAGCACAAACAATAGTGCACGGACAGGGAGCGTGAGTCAGGAAGGTTTTAATGTTCCTAAAGGCATCACGCCAGTCAAGGACCAGGGGAATTTTAGCTTTGGACTTTGGCTCAGGTAGAGCAGGTCATCTTCCGAGCAGAAGGAACCAACGCTGTCCTCCGTTCGTGTAACAGGGTGGTAATCAAGCTTGATGACGCTGTTGCCGATGAGCAGGTACCACTGACTCCGCCCAGCTGAAGGAGTCATGGATGTTGTGCTGGTCGTTTGGTGATGTCACTTCTTAAATGGTTTCATGTGGGGGTTTTTTTTCCAACTATCCCTTTTTCTTTCTGTCTCTCTTCAGAGTTGGAGTCCTGGTTGGACCACTCCGGTGAGCTCGAGCCTCCTGACCCTCTGTCCCGCCTCCCGCAGCTTAAACAGCGAATCAAGCGGCTGCTGTGTGACCTGTGCATCGTGAGAGGCCTGACAGTCTGCCGCTGACTCCGGTCACGCTAAACTGTGACGAGACAAAGCGTGCAAAACTCTCGAGTTTGTTTCCATGCTTGAAAACGGCAGAAGGCGCCCCCTCTGGTGGAGAAACGGTGCTTTGCAACACAGCGGGGATGCTGACTTTTTTTTTAAAACTGTGGGTTTGCTTTGTTAGATTTCACGAAGGTACTCGAATGTCCCCTAAATGGCTTCCAGCAGGACTCCACAGTGCGTCCAACCGCCAGCTGACCACAGGTTTGATTGCTGATCAGCTGGCGTCGGCACGTTTGGGATGGGCTCGTGTTTGTCTGTTTGAAGGCTGAACTCTGACACGCTGTCTGCATCAAAATGTATCAAAACGCGCACAAAGGATTTGGGTTAATTGTGGATATTTTCTAATTGCACTAATATTATACTAATTATTGTCCATTTTTTAAAGACTCTGAGGGTTTTAAGCTTCTGAAAGGTTAGTGACTGCTAGCCGCCAGCTGAGCTAGCGCTAGTCAGTCACAACAGCTCAACAGCGTTTTGTTTTCGTCATTTCATTCATCAGAGATAAAAAAAAAAAAAATCTCTACATGCTCACTCAAGAAAGGCTGTGGTAGCTTTAAATCCTGTTTTTGTTTGTTTGTTTTTAGGCTAATTATTAAAAAGCAAAAATGTTTGGAATCACTCCAGTATAAAAATGAGAACACTGAGGCCTGCAGCTACGAAAAGCCTTTGACTTCCTGTGGGGAAATACCCTTCAAAATAAAAGCAGCTTTGTTTGAGTCACTGCCCTAAGTACAACAGTTTTATTTATTTACTATTTTTCATGCGTCTGAGGTTATGACACGGTCACCTTACTCCAGGACATCCGTACATCCATTTTCAGGCACTGCTCCAGATTGCGGGAGCAGCAGTCTAAGCAGAGATGCCCAGACCTTCCTCTCCCCGGCCACCTCCCCCAGCTCCTCCAGGGGAAACGGAGGTGTTTCCGAACCAGCCGAGAGATATCTCTCCAGCGTCCCCTGGGTCTACCCCAGGGCCACCTCCCAGTTGGACATACTCCTTGCCTAGGAGACATCCAGGAGACATCTTGGTCAGATGCCCGAACAACCTGAACTAGCTCCTCTTGATGTGGAGGCGCTCCCCACCGTGTCTGTAAGGGAGAGATCAGAGGAAGCTCATTTCTTCCACATGTATCTGCGATCTCGTTCTTTTGGTCACTACCCAGAGCTCGTGGCCATAAGTGAGGGTAAGAACGTAGATCCACTGGTATATCGAAAACATCACTTTCACGCTTGGTTCCCTCTTCACCGCAGCAGTCCGGTACAGCTTCTGCCGCACCAATCCGTCTGTCCGTCTCCCGCTCCACTTTTCCCATAGTTTTGCACAAGACCCTGAGATGCTTAAACTCTTCCACTTGAGGCAGTAACTCATCCTCGACCAGGAAAGCACTCCACCTTTTTCCCACTGAGAGCTAAGCTTTCTAATTCTGATTTCCACCACTTAACACTCAGCTGCAAACCACCCTCGGCTCGATGAAGCCAGCAGACCCACATCATCTGCAAAACACAGAGGTGGTCCTGACTCTACCGAAGTGAAGACCCTCCACAGTTCTGCCATAACAATTATGAACGGAATCGGGGACAAGAAGTCACAAATTACTGCGTGAGAATGCAGTGCTTTTATTTTGAAAGTTCAGTCACTGCTAGCCTGGTAGCTAAAGTAGTGATGACCGATCTGCTCTGTTGTCAGGTTATCGTATCGGTCCACATGGGAGGACTGATGCCAGATCACAGATGTGGATTCCTCCACTGAGGGAAAAGCAGCTAAAAGTGCTTTTTGGTGGGATCGTTGTCCAGCAGTCTGTCGGTGGCAAAAACAAGCACTCAGGTTTCAGTGTTTTAACTCAACATTGGGCTGATTCCAAACATTGTTCTCCTTTTATAATAATTTAAAGCTAAAGAGAAGAGTGAGAGCTCTTGTTCACGAGTAATGGGAAGGTGACGCGTTGGATTTACCTTCACTTATGGTCCAGCTTGGTGAAATGACAATTACAAGGCCCAGAAGCAACCAACCAAAAGTCCCTGAGGTAGAGGATCACTGTGCAGACGGTAATAACCAGACGAAGTTTACTGAGAGTTTAAAGTGATGAGCAGAGGACCGGGCTTGGTCCACAGGCTCTGATTTGAACGCGCGTTCTAGCTCTGGACTGAAAGAATTCCATCACAGAGCGAGTTTCCTCCCGAGAAGTTGCTGGGCTCAGCCTCGCGACAAAAATCCCTGCTCCTCCACGCCAAAAGAAGCCAGCCAAGGTGGTTTGGGCATCCCACCAGAAACCCTCCACTTGGTGTCATGTAGGAGGAGACCCTCGGTTGGCCTGAGGGACCACCCAGGAGGACGTGGAACATGTTGCTGAGGAAAAGAACGTCTGGAATACCTGCTTAGCCCCCTGCCACTACAACCCAACGTCGGATGGACAGAAGAAGACGGATGGATGGACAGAAGATGGGCCAACAGGGCCCAGGTTAACAAATACCAGCGTTATAGTTTACCTAACCAGCTGGCTCAGTAGCTAATTTAAATACACTGTTGCAGTTTATTTAGCCCTTTAAAAGCTGCTCACCAAGTCATGCAGAATCGACAAACTGAGTGTCGTTTGAAAGCACAAGTTGAACAGTGCGCGCCATGTTACAAACGCCACAGACTGGAGACTTCCTGTAATGATTAGTGTATAAACAAAGACGTTCTCACCCTTTATCTCGTCCTTTCCGCTGTGCTCATTAGCACTTCTTTCACCTCAAGAATCCATTGAACGAACAGCTTGTGAGCTCTCAGTGCTTTTGTACTGAATGTTCAGGGAGACTCAGTTTGTTGAAGGCGGTGCAAAACGTTCCGTGGATCCAGTTGGGTTAAAGTTCATCCGTTACTCGTGGAATTGGCAGAAGATCTTCAAATTCAGGTTGTTACCCGAGGAACCAAAGATCTCCGTCTGTGTTCCATAACTCGGCATAAAATAGTCCCTTCTTCAGCAGCGAGAGGGCGCACACATTCAGCTCAGAGTATCGGAAGGTTGTGTTGAAGGGTGAGAATTTGATTTGACTTGAGAGGTGTCGCTGTTGAGTAGCTTCAGGCTTTGACGCTGGTTTAACCCGTTCATCTGGTTTCATTTTCAACATTTATTTTTGTGTTTCAAAAGAAAATGTCTCCATTTTTACATCGATGCTCATTCTGAGCCTTTGGGGACACCGCGAAGTGATCTAAAGTGGACTTACTCTGCTCATTTCCTGCTCCGTGCTTTTACTCCGCAGGCTCTGCAGTGTTACCTTACAAGTGACCGGTCCCTGGTTCAATCCCAGGTGGCGACACAAACCCCCCCTCTGCCATGGGAGGGTTGCGTCAGGGAGGGCATCGTCAGACGTGACCCCTTGGGGAGAATACAAGGGGGCAGTCGAAGGCGGGGGGGCTTTTTCTGCTAGGATAGCTGTGCTTTATTCAGCCTCTGTCCGAACAAGCTGTTCAGGCTCCTCCCCCTTTAAAGCAACTTTCTTTTGCTTGACTGCCCTTCTTAAACGTTAAGATTTAAGTAGCGTGTGGGTGGGGCTTCTGCCCCTGAGTTGACCATATTAGGGATCTCCTCAGCGTGTGACGTCACACAGAGCCAGGAGGAGAAGAAAACGGTGTGAAACTTGAGGTTTTGGATTTGTTTTTCATAGTCTGATGTCATTATTAGAAACTCTGGGCGTGTTAAAGATGAACAGAAGCTATATGACAGGAAATGAGGAAAATAGGTCCACTTTACAGCGTCTTTGAACGTGTACAAGTTCTGTTTCAGGTTGGCGACGAGACGCGCGATCCTGAGCGTCCTGCATATTTTCACATGCAACCAGCTGCTGGTGTTTTTTTAACCTTTGTGACCCCGGCGGCAGTTTACCAAGAAAACAAACAGCTTTCTGTTCCATTTATGAACACCAGCAGCTTTAAAATGTACATACGTCTAAATGAATGATTTATTCACCTGTACAAGAAGTTAAGTGTATAAAGCTGTTGCTTGTATTTTGATAGATCTGCGCTGGAAGGTGGAACTTTCCAGGAAAAAGCTCTTTTTTTTTCCACTTTAATCTCAGTTTTTCCGTCACAGTGTCTCATTATACTGTCATAACTTTACCACATTAACACTGACGTGCTTTAAAACCCATCTGTTGCTTGGCTTCAGTTATTTGTTTTAACTGTGATTACCACCTTTGCTCCGTATGGTCTAGTATTTGCAACCCATCTAATCGCCTCAACCTAAACACAAGCGCCGTGGACTGTACTTAAAAGATGGACGTAGCCACCATGACATCATCCGTTGGTTAGTGAAGCCTCGAGCTGAGCATTCTCAGTCTTCGTCAACTTGAGATGTGGCAAATTCTTTCCTGTTTTATTCTTTCTTTTTCCATCTGACGGGGCCATAATTTACTAAGTGAGCATCATGTTTTATTCAATAAGATTCTAAACTAGAAACTCAGACCAGAAGCTCATCAGGAAAGTGTTTACTGAGATCGTAGATCAGGGGAGAAGTAGCATCATTTTTCTTTAAATTTGTGTTCCATCAGATGACCTATTACAACTAGAGGAGTCGCCCCCTGCTGGTCATTAGAAAGAATGCAGGTTTAAGGTGTTTCTGCACTGGAAGCTACGTCTTTCTATCATGTATGGTCCAGTTTTTCCTTTTTACGTTCATACTCATGTTTAAAGCACAAGGAAAAGTTGTAGCTTTGATTAAAGTTATAAAATCCCAGTTTGTGTGGTTGTGAGATTACCGGTTTAAATCCCTCCCAGAAAGACCCCACCCACTTAAGCCCCCATCACACCTTGACGATTTAGCCAGTGTATGCCCACATATGAAAGATTTGGCGAATATACTGGCGTATGTCGAACAGGTTATTGGTTAAGTTTTGTATAAGTTAAGAGCACGCTGATATACGTCGTAGTACGGCGGGGTCGCCGAAAGAATTTTGAGCATGCACAAATTTCCTACGTATGCCAGCGTATGGCTCATATGTCCCACATACAAGGACCATCAGTTGTAGGTAAGTTATGTGATCGTTGACACACATTCCCATATGTTACTTGTAAGTTATTCATAAGTGGAAATACATAGAGACGATGGCTAGCCTACCCAAAACTTATGTCTAACCTATGAGTAACTTATAGCCAAAGTATCTCCAACGCATATTGTCATGCAGACGTATTTGATGTGTTCTGGACGACCACAGCACTTACTGAACATGTTTCTAACTTACGCTACTGTATACCAATACGTTATCCATAATGTAAATGAAAAAACATAGTTCTGCATATGCCAGCATTTTAGAGAAGTTTTGATGTGTTGACATGCGCTGGTTAAACCATCAAGGTGCGACGGGGGCTTAGGGCTTGCATGCAACTGCTTGGCCTTGGAAACCCTTGTTGTGAAGCTCCTGGTGCACAGTTTCTGTGCTGATGTTAATGCCAGAGGAGGTTCGGAACTCTGCAGGTATTGAGTCAGCAGAGTGTTGGACACTTTCCCACACTATGCTCCTCAGCACTCGGTGACCCCGCTCTGGAACTTTACGTGGTCTGACACTTTGTGGCTGAGTTGCTGTGGTTCCTAAATGCTCCCACTTTGCAGTAACACCACTCACAGTTGATGGTAGAACATCTAGGAGGGAAACTATGCTAGAATTCAGTGATCTCTTTAAAACAACTTACTGTTTCACGAATGTTTGTAAAGGCAGACTGTGTGGATAGCTGCTTGATTATAAACACCGGAACTCGATGATTAAGGGGTGTGGCCCAATACTTTTGTCTCTATAGCGCAGCTTTGGATCCTGAATGCAACACAGCCACGCACAGGGTGATGTATGTTTACGGAGGCAGGAGGTTTGTCCATGAAAATCATTATACACTTTTCAGATGGTTTGGTATTTATGTCTGAGAGCTTTTTTGGTGATTTCCCCCGCTGACTACCATCCCATCTAAAAACGGCTGGAAACCTCCCTGTTCTTGAAAGTATGCGGTGCTGTCACACAGCGATCCGAACAAACCCCGCTGACGACGTGTGTCCAGGGAGAGCTTTAAAAGATCTGAAATCATCTTCAGCACCTGTTTATTTGACACAGGCTGACCTGTAGGGCCTGACATCAGAATCATCTGTAGGGAGCTTCAGGACAGAAGTCTCCAAAAAAGGCCTAAATTTCATCCCAGCATCTCATTTAGGTTTTCTAAGTGTCAAAATGAACAGAGGAGGAAGTTTTGACCTGCGTGACGTGTGCTGCAGGGGAACAAATGACAGTATGTCAGTGAAAACAGCTTCAAAACCAGGACTACCGGTGCCTTTGTGCAGGCGTTGTGCTTTGGTAGGTACAGTATCTCAGCGTACTAGCTGTGATCAAGTGTTGTCATGTTCGGGTCCAATCGGCCA
Organism: Etroplus canarensis; assembly: GCA_015106775.1. NCBI lineage: Eukaryota > Metazoa > Chordata > Actinopteri > Cichliformes > Cichlidae > Etroplus > Etroplus canarensis. The sequence continues at coordinate 18,264 of VUQH01009227.1, forward strand.
GATGGTCTCTCTGTGCGTCCGCAGTCCACTGGGACATTTCCTGTTGGCACAAAGTGTGTGCTACACTGCAGTCCGCTGAGCAGCAACCTACAGATTCCAGGACTGGCACTGTAAGGATTACATCATCAGGGCTTTAATTTCCACGCCGCAGACTGGAGGACCGATCAGAATACAAAGGCAAGAACCTACAGAAACCACAGCAGATCAAACTGGATCCGTCTATGCAGGGTCACCAACATAGAAGATCTTCAGCCGCTGTCTCATTCGCTGTTCGTCTGTTTTTAATGCAGACACAAACGACAACATTCATTTGTTTTTTTTTAAGCTGAAACTGCCGGAATTTCTTTTCTCTTCCTGCCAGAAACCACCGAATCAAACGGGACCAACGCGGCGGCAGACGGGATGAGCTCAGTCATACACAGAGAACGAGGAAGTGTCAGAAAAAGTGAACCCTGTGTTTGTGTTTGATCCTAAACTGAACATCTGATTGGATCTGAATTTTGGGGGGTCAGAGTGCAGCTCAGGGACTCCACATGTTGAGGATGATTCTTGGTTAGTTTGCGTTCTCATGAGGACAAAATGTAGACCTGTGTGCCGCGACATCGCCAACACAATTCAGACTTTTGGACATAAAATCATAAAAAGTGTTTTCTTCACATTCTCTTTAGTGGATTAAAAAACTGATAAAATGTATTTTTTTATTTCATTTTGAAAGTTTTAAAAATATTTTAAACGTGTATGAGTTTATCTAAAATATAATGATTGTACAAGCAACAGTTAAAAAAGGAGATGAATAAAAGTAACGGAACAAGAAAAGGTATTTTAAAGTAATAAATTTAAACAGCTCTATCAGACTTACAATAAAAAAAGTTTTAAAAAGTCAAAGTTAAACGTTTCACAGTAAAAATATAAAATCAAACTCAACAAGCAACAATTTAAAAAAGCTTCACAGTAAAAAAATTAAACTGCAAAATTCAAATTAAAAAAAGCCTTGAAATAGAAAATTTAAAAAAGCTGACATTAAATAAAGTTTCACTGAAAAAAGTAAAGTCAAATCTTCAGTAAAATTAAAATTTTATCAATTTTTCACAGAAACAAAATCACAGCCAAAACAACATAAATTATAATTAAATTAAATATTGATAAATAAAAGTTTCAGAAAAGTTTTAAAAAGTTGCACAGTTTAAAAAAAATTAAGAATTTTACAGTCAAAAAAGTAAAAGTTAATAAATAAAAATTTCACAGTATAAAATAATTAAAAATTAATCAGTAAAAAAATAAAGTGTCAGTGAAAATTTAAAACATATCAAAGTACAATTTATTGAATAGAAAAGGTCTTACAGTCAAAATGGAATAAACTGAAAATTAATATTGATAAAGTAAGTGCACCTCCCCCCTGCTCCCTTGTATTAGATAGAACTTTATTGATCCCGGGGGTGGGGGGGGGGGGTCCTCTTTGGGGAATTAAAAACCCCAGCAGCAGTGTAGCACCATGAAAACACACCATTAAATAGAAATTATATAAATCCTATATCAATATAAAAAGTTTAAGTTTTTCTTTAAAAAAATTAAGTTATTTTTAGTAAAAAAAATTTTAAAAAAATTTCATTAAAAAAGTTTTTCATTAAAAAAATTGTTTTTTAAAAAAGTTTTCATTAAAAAATAAAATATTTCACAGTAAAAAAAAATAAGTTTTTTAGAAAAAAAAAAATAAAAAGAATTTTTTACACCTGTTGACAATATGGCGGCCGGTCTCGTGACCTGTTGTTTACGTTGACGTAGCTCCGCCCCTCTCTGTCCGCGTGCTGCGGAGCGCAGTCTGTCAGCCAGAAGGCGTCGCGTGCACAGCGTTCAGACGGACACCGACGGATCGGCGGCATCAAACCGGTGACTTCCTGCGACTCCTGGACCCAGCGGCAGACGGTGAGTGTTCGGCTCGGCTCGGTTCTAACCGGAGAATAAAGGCTCGTTAACGGCTGAAGGAAAAACGAACGGACTGCGTGGGGAGGGCTCCCAAACATGGCGGCGGTGTGTGCGTGTGTGTGTGAGAGGTTACAGGTGTGTGTGTGTGTGTGTGTGTGTGTGAGAGAGAGAGAGGTTACAGGTGTGTGTGTGTGTGTGTGTGTGTGTGTGAGAGAGAGAGGTTACAGGTGTGCGTGTGTGTGAGAGAGAGGGGTTACAGGTGTGCGTGTGTGAGAGAGAGAGGGGTTACAGGTGTGTGTGTGTGAGAGAGAGAGGGGTTACAGGTGTGTGTGTGTGAGAGAGAGAGAGGGTTACAGGTGTGTGTGTGTGAGAGAGAGGTTACAGGTGTGTGTGTGTGAGAGAGAGAGAGGTTACAGGTGTGTGTGTGTGTGAGAGAGAGAGAGGTTACAGGTGTGTGTGTGTGTGAGAGAGAGAGAGGTTACAGGTGTGTGTGTGTGTGAGAGAGAGAGAGGTTACAGGTGTGTGTGTGTGTGAGAGAGAGGGGTTACAGGTGTGTGTGTGTGTGTGAGTGTGAGAGAGAGGTCACAGGTGTGTGTGTGTGTGAGAGAGGTTACAGGTGTGTGTGTGTGTGTGTGTGTGTGTGTGTGTGTGAGAGAGGTTACAGGTGTGTGTGTGTGTGTGTGAGAGAGAGAGAGAGGTTATAGGTGTGTGTGTGTGTGTGTGTGTGTGTGTGTGTGTGTGTGTGGTGACTGCAGCTGTCAGTGTGTGCAGTGAGGAGAGTCACACAAACACAA
>VUQH01009230.1:6474-17499 GCA_015106775.1 Etroplus canarensis
GAAGGGGGGATGGGGTGGGGAGGGAGGGCGAGATTTCGTTAGGAGGACAATGTGTGCAATGGTTGCAAAAGCAGATACAGATACACTTCTTTTACAAGGCAAAGAGAGCATATACAGGCCAAAACGCATTAAGGACAAAACTACCATGCATCCTCACACTACAGTTTCTAAAGTGGCATTTTGAGGATTGGGTTTCCACTTTATATCTGGAGACCAACCGGCAGCCGCCAGGGCTAAACCACAGAAGTGCCCCAAAAAATTGCAGTTCCATAAATGGCCACTTGAGGCTGTCTCCAATAAAGAAATAAACCCCAGTAGACTCCTATGTTAAAATGCTCAGCTTTAGCTCATTAAAGAATGTTTACAATGATTTGTCTCTATGTTTCTTGGTCTTTTTCATGACAATTGAACCACACAAACTTTGACTGACAGGTGTGCTGACTCAGGTGGTTGTAGCCAATGGTCAGCTATTTCAAGTTACCCAAGTGGCTCTCTCAACTATGTTAGTGGTGTTGGTGCCTTGCGGACAGCATGGAATATGGAATTTAGTGAAGTATAGCTTTGATGTACTTGGTTTAAATATTTCCATATGATGTTATTTTTTGCAACTACTCTATTTGGATGCAAATATTGTACTTTCTTTTCCATGTCATTTTTAAAAACTTCAGCTACAAGTTTAGATTATGCAGATAAAATTGCATTATTACAGCTCAGGGTACCCAGCAATATAAAAGTAAACAAAAATCACCAGCAGCTGCAGCATGATAGTGATGCACGCATGAGTAAATTAATAATTACAATCCAATAATACTGCATAACATACCTTCAGCTGATCCCTTGTATACCCCCTACTGAGGGGTTGCACTGGTATTACACCAGATGCCCTTCCTGACACAACCATCCATGGCAAGGCAGACTTGTGTTACCACCTAGAATTGAACCAGGGACCTTTTGTTTGTAGGGTGAGTGTATAAACCACTACACTACAGGGGACACTAGCCAATAAAGCTGTATACCATATATTATTTTGAGTGCTATTTTACATAATGAACACTTTTACTTTATGTACTTTGAATATATCTCAATTGTGTCTCGGTAGGGCAGTACTTCACACATTTACCTTATAAAGTCCCTGGTTTGATTACAGGCGGGGAAACAAATTCCTCCCACCATGGAGAGCTCCATCTGGCATGAAACCTCTGCCAAATTGCCAATTTGCCATGGTTATCCCTTGGGGAAAATACAAGGGAATAGCCAATGGTGCATTTCTTTTACATATAACTTGTACATTATTAAGCTGCTTCAGTAAGATTAAAACCTTTACTTAAGTAAAAAGTGTAAACATCTTTTTCCACTTTACACAACTGGGTTCAGCAGTATTGAAACATCTGACATTTCCATACAGAGTGTGAAAGTTTGTCAGTTCTATTTATGAAGCCGCCATCATTTTGGTGTTTTAAAACAGGATGTCACGAGTGAGGGGGTGGGTCTGACTGTGAAACCACACACCCACTGGTTAATGACGTGTCAAAAACAAAATGCTAAAATGTCCTTTCTGAATCTTAGAATACATAGTTCCCACAGACACGTCACAGCATACGAGTGGCCGCCATTGCTATAGGCAAGCTGTAGGCAGCTGTGCATTCAGGACACTTGAGGAAACATCACCAACCCAACCATTAACAAACTGATTGTACTCGTCCAGTGACTTGTAGGCCTGGAATTGCTCACTAGTATAAAAGCTGCATACCAACACAAGATAGTGGTACAAGTCTTAGACTCCCATTCCACTGGTGCCGATCATGCCGTTTTGACCAGCTATTATTGGCAATACCAGGACTATGCTGGGAATGCAATGGGAATTGCGCGTGATAAACGGCAGTTCAACGTCAGTTCACCACCAATAAAACGTCTTTCATCGGTGGGTATTTGGACATACATCGTGAGTGCATCCTTAACGCCGCAGCAACGCGCCAGGGAATGCAACGAGAATGCCGGCCTTTTGACAGTAATTTAACGGCAATATATTGTCAGGAACCTAATTTTCAGCCATTTCACACTGTTGTGATCGGGAACGCTAAATTGGCATGAATCGCCATAATTGGCACCATTATGGCTCCAGTGGAATGAGGGTCATAGTATTGAATTGGTGGCAATGCTGAAACTTCATGGTTCAGCTTTTCCTTTGCCAACGAGTATGGATCCACACCTACAGTATTACGCCGATTTTCTCATCATATCTCTTTCTATCCTCCATACTTAATGATTCTACAAAGTCTTTCTCCTTTTGCCCTTCCATGATTTTGATCATAAGTTGAATCCGACATCAAAATAGTTTAAAATTAGCGGGGGAGATAAACAGCAGTGTGTGTAAACAAGTACAGCTTGCCGACAAAGATAGTGTCGCTAAGGAGGTCACGTGACCAAAAAGCGTGTCTGTGGGAACTAAGTATAGCGGTAATTTATAGAAGCAACCAAATGGTTTGCTTGGTGCTGCAATGGTTAGTACTCTTGCCTCACAGCAAGAAGGTCCTGGGCTTAAATCCACTGGCCCACTAGGGCCTTTCTGCATAGACTTTGTATGTTCTCTCTGGGTATGCTGGCTTCCTCTTAAAGACATGCATGTTAGGTTGATTAGTGATTCTAAACTGGCTGTGAGCATGAGTGGTTCTCTGCAATCTACTGGTGACCTGTCCAGGGTGTAAACTGCCTTTTGCCTCGTGACAGCTTGGACAGGCTCCAGACCCATTGTGATCGTGAAGTGCAGAAGTAAATGGATAGGTTTAAAGTTCCATTTGTGACTGAGCCCAATGAGTCATCAGGAAAGTGTTATCGTGGTCACAGGGAAGGAGCTGGGTGCAATTTTTCTATTGACTTCTATACAATCGGAAGCCCTTTTGGAAGCACATGGGTTGCCCCCTGGTGACCAATAAGTAGAATACAGCTTTAAAGCACTTCGACCTTAGCTTCGCTTTTGAGACCCAGAAGTTACATCCATCTTTTATGCTTTCTTGCTATGGATGTTTCACGCAGGAAAAAATGTTAACTGATCATGACTGTCAAAATAAAAACAGCTGCTCGTGATGCATGCCAGTTTTGCTCTTAAGGCATTTTAGGCTTTACTCCTGAATGTGTTAATTTAATTTAGAGTTATTCTGCTATGTTAAACTGATAATGGGAGAAAACTTCTGTTACAAATTTTGATCAAAAAGGTAAATATGGGTTCCACTAAACTTCAAGTATTAAAGTAAAAGATATGAGTAAAATACGTAGTACCTGTGACAGCGTGGGCTAACACCGAGGGAGTGTGGCGCCCGTGAGATATACCGTATAGTTCAATATCATAGCCTGTGGCATCCATCAGGTTAGAGATCGTAATATTACGAGCTTCGCCAGGCAGTCTGAACTCCAGTGTATCAGACTGCTGCTCAGAGTCACTGACCCGGATAACAAAGGCATCAACATGACCTGACACAGTGCTCCAGGACAAGCTGAGGTTATGTGGACTCGCAGAAGAAGCAGCTATGGGCCCCAACTGTGGGATATCCTCTGAATGAAAAAAGAACACGGCTTTTCAGTTATGTCGTCCTGCATACATGAACATAACAATGTAGGTGGTACGTGCAGTGTCAGGAAGTGCATGTCATGTGATACCTGTTGTAGCTACAGCGAATAGAGGTTGTGTGTTCTGGCCATCAACACCAGTGGCATACAGCTTTATGTTGTAACTCGTGCTCGCTTTGAGCCCAGCCATTACTGTGGAGTGCACATCTCCTGGCAGAGCACGCCCCATTGCCTGCGAGGGCAAAGCAGACTCTCTGACTTCTACTACAAACTTATCAAAAGCCTTCTCTCGTGTCCACCAAGACAGAGAGAATCTGTCTGAGGTAATGTTAGAAACAACTAGCTTGGACAAATCAGGCTCTTCAGCTACAGGGGAGAGAAAATATAGAATATATGCATTTATTAAAAAAACAAACAAACATGTATTTGTCACTTTAAATTCCAGTGTATGCATACAGGCCTAAATTAACTTTACAGTGCAGATAACAAAAAAAATCTAATAATTTAATGCACATAAAATTCAAATACCTGTTGATGCAACAATACTGACTGCCCTTGTTCGGGATCCCTTGTATGTCCCATAGAGGTAGGCTACATAATCAGTGCTGGGCCTGAGCCCTGAGACGTCATAGGACTTTACATCATGGGATATGTTATACTCCTTTGCCTCCATCAGCCAATCAGAGTCAATTATCTCCAGGATAAAACCATCAAACTCGCCTTCAGTGCCATTCCAGAGGATTGAAAAGCTCTCTGATGTTAAGTTTGAGATATACAATTTGCCAACCACTGGTTGATTCACTAAAGAAAGAAACCATGATTAGATTTTTACCAAAGCCATTTTGTGGAAGACTAAATCACTGGCAGCCGGTTGGTTTGCTATTTCTAAAAAATATATATACGTAGCATTACAGGACACTCACCTACCACCACCAATGGCAATTCTCGATAGTCTGAGAAGCTCTTTAAGAGATTAAATACATGCGTGCCAAGTAAAAATACCCCATCACAATTACTTAAATACAGTTAGTCCAGGATTTTTAGACAGTTACACAATTTTCATAATTTTGGCTCTAGATTCCACCACAACAGATATGGAATGACACAACCATGAGGCAAATGAAGTCCAGACTTTTAGCTTTAACTCAAGAGGAAAGAAGAAGATTGTGGAATTGAAGCCATTTTTTACACATAGACCACTATTTCAGGAGACCAACGGTAAATGTACCATGACTCAAAAGCTATTTCATGGAGAAATGTGGGCTATTTTTAAAATTCTTTTTTTCAATAAAACTCGTAAAAGGTCTGTAAATTCGAAGTGTGGTATTTATATTTGGAAGCTGTGGTTGTGAACCAGTCAAAGGAGCTCTAAAACTGGAGAAAAAGAGCATATTTTATGATTTTGGCTAAAAAATTTTTTTTTAAAATCCCCAAACTTAATGACTATAGTTGGGGGATGATCGCAGGTTCTTTTTCATGATAAAGAAAAATTCCTTCCGAACATCCAGCCAAGTGAAGAACATGCCAAGAGTTATGTATATCATTATTCAAGTCTACTTTCAAGAGTACACTTCACAAAACAAAAGGGTTCTTGACAAGGTACAAGCTTGTGATCAGTCGCCAAAAGAGAAAGGCCAGATTAAACTCTTCCAAAAGACATCTAAATCAGTGATGGAGTAGCTCTCCTGGCTCACGAGCCATCTCAGTTCAAAAGTTATTGTAATGTATGAAGTACAGAAAGAAAGTGATAAGTTTTCTTGTCTTTTGTTGGCTATATTGCACATTGAGCAGTCAAGGAGGCTTGCAAACAGTCATATCCAGGACAACAATCCTAGTTCTTGACTGGCCCTAACCTAGCATTAGACATTATTACCTTGGCACTGTTTGGTGAAGACTCATAAGGTAATCGCCATGTGCAACATTCTCTAAATCTGACCAGTAGCCCAGGAGGAGTAGCGTAGCTTGTACATTGTGGACAGACAGATAATAATGGATACCTTGCCATGACATGTGTGACTGTGTGACATGACTGTGTTTATTTGTGTTTAAATATATAATACATTTTGTGTAACTCAACTTGGATCTTGCATAAGATGAACGATAATCACAGGAAAAGTCATTTTGAAATATAATGTGAATTCTTTTCACTCTGAAATGACTACCTTAAAAATCTCCTCTGTTAACATGTGAGGGAGACATCTTTCCTTTAAAAGAGCACTGGGGTTAAAAGAGTACAGAAGCTTTAACCTCCCCTCTATCATTCCTTTTATGGGAGCTGGGTCAAGTTTCAGCCTCCACAAATAAATGACATCAGAAACAAGATGATACCCTGGGAGTCCATCAACACAGACCTTTAAAGTAAATGATTTTCCCATGCTGAAAGAATATTGTCTATAGTTAGAAATGGAAAAGGGCCCATAGAGTTACAAATATGACCTTGCATTTGCACAAGTTGGGTGAAGGCATATTAGGTGATCATTGTGTGCAAGTTTTACTAAAATCTGAACAATACTGAAGGAGGAGCTAACAAAGCCAAACCACTTCTGTGAACAGATGAAACTATGATCAAGCTGTACCAGAATGACGGGGCGGAAAGTAGGGAGTAGGTTTATGATTTAAAACATACTGAAATGCTGCGAGACACACTGGAGGGAGTGTGATGCACAGCCATGCATGGCTTTTAATGGCACCAGGCCACTAGTATTTATGTTGATGTGACTGAAGACAGAAGCAGCTGTGTAATTCCTGAGTTTAAAGAGCTTTATTATCTGCTCAGATTCAGCCAAATGCAGAAAAGCTGATTGGGCAGCACTTTACAGAAGATACTGTGGAAGCAACCCAGGCGTTTTTGAAGGCAAAGAAAAAAGTGTTTCGTTTGTGATTATGTTAACTTCTCCAATTATAGTCCTGTGATTATAGACTGTGTATAAAATTGGCTGTAATTTCTTAGTTTTGAATGCATTTTTTTAATCTCATCATGTAAAGCTAAAAGTCTGTACTTGATGTTTCATAAATATCAATTGTGGAGCAAAGTTCAAAATTAGGAAGACTGTGTCACTGTGCAAATACTTCACTATACTTGCAAGAACTTTAAACCAATTTCACCTTTTTGTTTTCTTTGAATATAAAAGATAAGTGACGTGTAAAGCCAAAGAGAGACACTCAAAATGACCTGCAAGATTAAATGATTATTTCGTGATTAAAATTTGAAAATGTGATTAAGCAGGAAGAGTTTCATGCGTATGAAGCATGGTTTGATCATGCAGCTAAACTGTAAGTTTTGAGGAGAGGGTAAATTCTGCATAAGGTATCATTAAAGCAGATAAGTTAGTTAGCTAGTTAGAAGAAATATAGTCATTACATGCAAACATGCAGTAATCAGTTTATTTCTGATGTGAAACAAGGTGGCGTTACTGTTAACCTCAGTTTATATTATTAGCTTTTTACCTTGATAGTGACAAGAAGAGTAAATCATTTGCCACCTAGTAGTTCAAAAGGAAATGAGGATGTTTACTTTTATGTTTTGTGAAAATAATCGTCATCAGAATCCACAAAACCACCTCAGTGCCATTCACACAACCCTAAAGAACTAACATGACATGAATACTCACGCATACACTTAGCACTTGCACATCAGTGGGCAAATGATCGGTCATGGTTAATCAATTACGCTCTGAATGAGAGCTGATGGGATGAAATGAGATTATCACGCTGCTTTTGTGTGATGGGCAGGGGAGGGTGAGAGTTATTGGTTTGCTTTTGCAATCACTGCAGCACATCAGCATCAGACTGGGCCACGATGCAGGGATGGCAGGGGGAAGGGCTTCATGCACTTTGGGATGGAGGGCGGGGGGGGTAAGTTGAGGGGCTTGACTCAGTGATGCGGCACGTGTACCCATCACTCTGCCCCTCTCTCAGCTAGACAGAATCAGTGGCTGGAGGGTGATGAATGGGTAAAGGGCATGTTGGTTAAGTTGAAGCAGTACAGTGCACTCTGTCCAGGCTGTAGGACAGATGTTCTTGGTTCATGCTGCAAGGTGTAGACACTCCACTGAGAAAGATTTCAATTATTCATGGAAAGAAGGAAAGCTTAGAAGACAAAAAAATCTGCAACGCTGCAAGCTGCAGGTACCTGTGGTGGCTTCACTGTACACGGGTTCAAGGAAGGAGCCCTGATACATCCCATACAGGCCAACCATGTAGCTGGTGTTGGGATTCAGCCCAGAGATGCCCAGGCTCAAAGCGTCTCCAGACAGAGTGAGGTTCTGGCTCTGTGCGAAATTCTCCAGGTTTGTTACCTCAATGACAAAGGCGTCAAAGTCCCCACTCGTGGGGGTCCAGGACGCAGTGAAGCCATCCCATGTTATGTCAGAGATGGTGAGGTTCACCACCATTGGCGTCAGCTCCTCTGGTAGATAGACATATCAGACTAGGGTCAACTGAACAGCAAGATGAATTATGCAGTATATTTCAAGGCACATTTTAGGTGCATTAGGAGCATAGTGGGGAAAAAAAATCTCAGATTTTGAGATGAAGTAAAGAGTTGCAAGAAAAGATCAGGATATTGCTATAAATAATTCAGGTGTTCAGGAGAATAAACTCCTCAGGGAAAAAAAAAGATTTTCTTTAAAAATATCTCAAAAATACTCTCCTAAATTCCTTTCATTTTAAATATAAAATTCCCAGTTACGCTCCCAATATTGTGACCTTAATCTTCAAATATTATTATTCCCTTTAAACACAAAATATTATGCTCTTTCAAACCATTATTAGCTTATAATTTAAAGCAATACTGAGTTTAATCATAAAATTAAATATTGCATTTCTTTCACAATATATTTTGAGATTAAACTGTAAGTGCACTATATGGAAAAGAGTATTGGGTCACCTACACATTACATCTACAGGAGCCTTTGCCTTTCCATTCTAAATGCAAAGGTACTAATACAAAGTTGGTCACCCTTTGCAGCTATAACAGCTTTCAGTCTTCTGGGACAGCTTTATACAAGATTTTGAAGTGTTTCAGTGGGATTTTTTCCCCACATTTATGCAGAACAGCATTTGTGAGGTTGGACACTGATCTTGGATGAGAGGGTCTAGCTCATAGTCTCCATTCTAGTTTATCCCAAAGGTGTTAGAAGGAGTTGAGGTCAGGGCTCTGTGTGGGCCAGTCAAATTATTCGGCAACAAACTCATCCAACCATGCCTTTATGGACCTCTCTTTGTGTACTGGGGCACAGTCAAGCTCGGGGGATAATCAAAGTGACTGGCTATAGCTCCCCAGTCAATGGATTTTTTTAGCTCATTCCTCAAATGATATGCATAATAAATCGAATCTACCTCACTAGTACTTCATGTCGCATCTCCACAACTTCATGTCGCACTTGAAACACAGACGTATCTGGGCGTGCTAGGTCATGTGCACACTGTCCTTGCTTGGATTTCTTTATACTTTGAAGTTCATGTGTGTGATTGTGAAGCGGCTACACTAATCTACCATTATCATCACAAGGAAGAAAACAAAAGGAGAATATTGCTGACTGCTGGACTGATTTTTAAATAAGAGTGTAACGTGATTGTGCACTTCCAGAGATGCTGTTTGTCTTGTCTTCTTAACTGTGAGTGGAGGACAATAGTAGAAGTATAGATCTAGGGTTAAAAAAAAAAGACCCAGCAAATTTGCCTTTTGCCATTTTTAGCTATTCAGCAGATATCAGTCCACCCATATTAATTATGGAAAAGCTAAATAATTTACCACTGTCTGGTAACATGTAGAAGTCTCTTTATGCTGGAAATGAGAAATAAACTTTCAGTGTGTACATTTCTCTACACCTACACCTGTGCATTATTTAGTTTTTTGTGTTTAGGCCACACATTATGCATTATGTAGGATGGATGGCTGCATGTTACCCTCTTTGCCCAGTGACTTGCTATTAGTCTTCTATCTATGGGGGATGATATGATTATGAATCAAATCGACCAACCATAGTCATGCTGGAACAGAAAAGAGCCATTATCGAGCTGTTCCCATAAAGTTGGAAGCACAGAATTCTCCAAAATGTCTTGGTAAGCTGAGGCATTAAGATTTCCCTTCACTGGAGCTAGGGGGCCCAGCCCAGCCCCAGAAAAACAACCCCACAGCATTATTCCTCCTCCACCGAACCTTGGCAGAGAGCAGTCAGGCAGGTAATGTTCTCCTGGCACTGGCCTCATGCTCCAGAGTCCAGCGGCAGCGTGCTTTCCACCACTCCATGCAAGGTTTGGCATTATGTTTGGTGATGTAAGGCTTGCATGCAGTTGCTTGGCCATGGTGATCAATACTGACTTATGAAGCTCCTGGCACAGTTTTTGTGCTGATGTTAATGCAAGAGGAGGTTTGGAACTTTGCAATAATTGAGCCAGTAGAGCGTTGGCGACTTTGACGCACTATGCACCTCAGCACTTAGCGACAACTTTACATGTTTTGTCACTTCATGACTGATTTGCTGTAATTCCTAAGAGCGTCCATTTTGCAATAATACCATTTACAGGTAATAGCGGAATGTCTATTTCACAAACTGACTTGTGGTATCCTATTGCAGTACTGCACTCAAATCCAGTGAGCTCTTTAGAATGAAACATTCTTTCACAAATGTTTGTGAAGGCAGACTGCACTGCTACGTTCTTGATTTTATACATCTGTGGCAATGGGACTGAATGAAACACCTGAATTCAATGATTAAGAGGTGTGGCCCAATTCTTTTATCCATATAATGTATAACAACATAAATCCTGAAATATCTATAACTTTTTTTAACGTAACTTCAGATGCTGTTAACATAATGTTATAACTTTTATATCCTGACTTTTTTTTTTCTTCTTCTTTCTCAAAATCTCAGATTTTTTATGGACCCAATACTCAGTTGTAAGGAGTCAGAGGTTAAAGCAAAAGAGAATGAGGATGAATGAGGATTATCCTTTACGACAAAACATATAGTATCTGTGGAAAAAATACTATACATCCAACCTGAATTATTCAGACATAGGAAATAAATCACAAGCTGGTGATGGGTTGGAATGAATGGCTACAATAAGAAATATTTGCTCCATGTACCTGTAGTAGCATAAACTCTGAGAGCTAAAGATCGTTGCCCTTCCAGCAGCCCTTGCAATGTAATATTGTAGTGTGTAGCGGGGGACAACCCTTCTATTTCAGCCTTCCTCACACTTCCTGGCAGTGTGATTACTCGAGGCTGCACCTCTGCTGACGGAGCAGCGAGCTCCACCAGGAAGCTATCGAACGCCTCATCAGGCGCCGACCACGCCAGCTGTACACTAGTGGCGGTAACACTGACTGTGAGATCCCCGAGTAGATCCATGCCTGAGTTGTCAGGCTCAGTCCCAGAGCTCATCCTTTCAGAATCAGAAGTGGAAGTCACTTCAGTGCTTAGAGGATGGAAGAGATCTGGATTTTGAACAACT
>VUQH01009236.1:11830-28027 GCA_015106775.1 Etroplus canarensis
TTTTAAAAAATTTTTTTCAAAAAAATTTTAAAAAAAAAAAAAAAAAAAGGGAAAAAAAAAAAAAAAAAAAAAAATCTTCCAAAAATGTCTCAAATAAAAAGGAAAAAAAAACCTGAAAAGTGGTGGGTGCAAATGTATTCACCACCTTTACTATGAAGCCTCTAAGTGCTACCAATTACCTTCAGAAGTCACATAATTGGTTAAATAAGGTCCACCAGTGTGCAAAGGACAAAGTTCTGGAGAAGTACAGATCAGGGCTGGGGAAAAAAAACCAAAAATATCCCCAACTTTGAAAATCCCAAAGAGCACCATTAAATCCATTATATTAAAGAATAATGGCACCACAATAGAAATGCCTAGAGAGGGCCATCCACCAAAACTCACAGACCAAGCGAGGAGGGCATTAATCAAAGAGGCAACAAAGAGACCAAAGGTAACCCTAATGGAGCTGGAAAGCTTCACAGCAAAGACTGCTGTATAAATAAGCCGTATAAATATGCACACACCACTTTTCAGTTTTTAATTTATCAGATATTTATTTTTTTCATTTCACTTCACCAGTGTGGTCTGTTTTGTGTAAAAATGAATGTTTAAAATAAAAAATCAATTGAACATAGTAGTTGGAAAAAAAGGGAAAAATGCTAAGAGGGGTTGAATACTTTTTCAAGCCACTGTATGTAAAGCCAGATGGCTGTTTCTGACACACAACCGTCTCAGTTTTTTAAATTTGTGCCTCACTATAGCCTCACAGTCTTTGGTATTTATGCAGTTTGTGTGGGCAAATATTATCATGTGCCTATTCTTATTCTTAACACTGTTTGCCTGTCTCTGGTGGCTCTGTGGTTAACACCATGAGAAAATTAAAAGCTAGTGACCGCTGCCCACATACTGTCTTGTGTAGACACAAGCTGAATGGCTGATGTGTTGCTACATCTTAACAGTATCTTTTGAAGTCGGCTGCACTGACACCTTAGGGGCTCATCTACAGCCACTGTATTACCCTGCCTTCCGAATGAGCTTAGAAAACATGGTGAATTTGTTGACCTTGAGAGAGGAGAAAAAGAGATGAACATCTCAGCTTTAAGGCACTAAATGGAAGGTGCTCTTTCTTTCTTCTCCTGTTTTATCTCATTTTTAATTGGATTAAATTTAGGTAATTGCCCAGTTTTGTAATTGTGAATATTTCACTGTTTTGGTGGGATCATTTCATTCTCTAACATCGTATCCAGACAAAATCTTAAACAGTCTACTTAATGCCTGTCATTTAGTCTATACATGCAGAATAGCATTTGCCATAATCATGGTTATATGACTGGGAAGCAATCCAGTACTTGGCTAAAGTGACAGTGAATGAACAGAGGTCTGCCAGCATACAGACTGTGTTACAGAATGTCGTTTTTGTCATTTGTAACTGTTGTGAGATTTAGCAGATATATTCATGAGATTTATTGCAGTTGACTGCCAGATTTGGATACTCTTAATCTGTTAAAAATGGGCTACATTTAAATGTAGTTGGTTTAGGCTCAGGCTGTATGACTAGCAATACCTTACTGTTGCAAAACTACCACAAAGATGTTTTTTGGTTCTTTGATTTTTAAAAAAAAAAATTTTTTTTGTTTGTACACTTACGGCCACTTTATTTGACACACCTTTCTAGTAATGGCTTGAACCCCCTTTCCACTTCAGAACTGGCAACAAAGTGCTGGAAGCATTCCTTAAATGTTTTGGTCCATAGTGGCATAATAGCATCACACATTTGCTGCAGGAGGCCAGCTGCACATTTATGATGCAACTCTCCCATTCCACCAAACCCACGTGGATTGAGACTTGGTATCTGTAGAGGCCATTTGAGTTTGTCCGTGTTATGTTCAAGAAACCACTTGAGATGATTTGACCTTTGTGATGGGGTGCATTATTCTGCTTGAAGTTGTCATCAGCAGGTGAGTAGACTGTGGTCATAAAGGAAGGGAGATGGTCAGCAACA
This sequence comes from Etroplus canarensis, assembly GCA_015106775.1. NCBI lineage: Eukaryota > Metazoa > Chordata > Actinopteri > Cichliformes > Cichlidae > Etroplus > Etroplus canarensis. Next base: position 13,815 of record VUQH01009236.1, read on the forward strand.
ATACTCAGGTAAGCTGTGGTGTTAAACAATGCTGAACTTGCGCTAAGGGACCCAAAGACTGCCAAGAAAATATTTCCCACACCACGCCACCAACTTGAACCATTGATACAAGGTCGAATGGATCCATACTTTCATGTTGTTTATGACTCTACATCCTGAATAAAACAGCAGAAATGAAGAGCAGGCAACATTTTTCCAGTTTTCTGTTGTCCAGTTGTGGTGAGCACGTACAAGTTATAGTGTCAGGTTCTTGTTGTCAGCTGACTGGAGTGGCACCTGGTGTGGTCTATTGCTGCTGTAGCCATCTGCTTCAAGGTTTGACATGGTTCAAGATGCTCTTTTGCATAACTTAGTTGTAATGAGCAGTTGTTTGGGTTACTGTTGTTGTCCTATCCACTTGAAGTCTTGCAGTGTGGCCGTTCGCCATGCCACTCACCATATATTTTCTCTCTTTTGGATGTTTGTGTGTGAATATCCAAGCAGATTAGCAGGTTTTGAAATGCTCACAACCAGCCCATCTAGCACCAGCAACTACACCATGTTGAAAATCCCTGAAATCGTCTTAGTTCCCCATTCTCATGCTGTTTGAACTTCAGCAGGTTGATTTGACTATGTCTACATGCCTAAATACATTGAGTTGCTGCCATATGATTGGCTGATTTAGATGTTTAGATTAATTTATTAATCCCCCTAATGGGGAACTTACCCGATTTCAACAAACTCTATTTTGTCGGTATATACACACACTTTACATGAAACAGATGTATACACACAAACAGAGGTTAGAGGGAACTCGGTAGCCCACTACAGGCGCCAGGGAGCACAGTTGGGGTTTGGTGCTTCGGGATTGGGGGGTGAGTATTGAACCAGCGCCACATCAGCAGCCCTCTGATTTTCAACCATTTACTGTTACTCTGAGCCACTGCCTCCCCCAATGAGCAGTTGAACAGGTGTACTTAATGATGTGGTCTTGAGTGTAAAGTTTAAACACACACACAAAATAGCATTACAACTGCAATAGACAGAGTAACAAAACTTTGCAGATATATAGTTTAGATAAAAAAGGTGTAATTCTGCAGTATGGTGGTGGAACAGTTCATGGACACCAGTACTTGTGTGTTCACTTTGTAAGATGATTTCTACTTGAATATCCTTTCTGAATCTGCATTGGCTGATTGCCATAAAATGTTATACAGACAGTTCCTGTTGCTAAAAGATTCATGGTAATTTTCAGTGATCTTCTGACTTTTATTCTGCCATCACCATCAAGTTGATACTGTTTTTGTGCTCCGAGTCCAAGAACTGCTTGATGAATTATCATGAATTTTTAGTATTTTTGACAAGCACTTACTGCAATGAAACCAAACTCAAGCAAGAATAAGATCTCATATGAATTTTTATTGTCCCTTTTTAAGAAATGTGAAAGTATGCTTGAGTAAATACTAATTACCAACACTAAGATAAGGAAGGTTAACTTGAATGCAGACACTAGCATATTATTTCTTCTGTGGGCATGCTGACATTGGAATTTAGTTGAAGGCAATCTTTTGCCTATGCATGTCCTTACAGAGCTTTCCATGTGGCCATATGTTAATTCTTTTTTCTAGTCACTTATTGAAACCTTAATTTTAGATAGGAGCATAAACTCTGTTTTACCCCCAAATCTGCTTTTACTTGTCTGCACCTTCTTTGCAGGTTTAACATCAAGTTTCTCACAGCAGTGATTTACCCCCTTTACATCACTGAATTGCTTGTATTGCCCTCTGCCTTTTCTCTCTATTATGCTTTTCTGTCATGCCCCTGGGTGTGCATGGCTCTTCGAGTAGCATGGCCCATCTCTCTTGACTGTGATGCTCTTTGGCAGAAAATCAATACTTCACTTCTGGTGTGATATGGAGATAAGACTGTCATAATCCCGATGTTGTGCCTTTGTGGGCTCTCGTTTTCCCTCATAATTGTCAGTCAGTGATGTCCTTTACTGATATCATTGTTAAAATATTTTTTTGTAAAGAAAGGAACTGTGTCAACAAACAAAAGGACGAGTTGTGCTATGAAAAACAAACCTAATGCATGTTAGATTGCTTATTGTAAACCAGATGCTGACACATTTGTACTTTATCTTTTTGAGGACACGGATATTATACTGTCTCTAGCTCTTTGCTCAAACTACCATCACTGCCTATCCAATGTTTTCACTAACCTTGAACTAAACTTAAGTAACAAAAACCCTAAACCAAGTAATAAGCCTCACTTAATTCTCTGAAGGTGTGTCAGATTATCTTTAGAAACACACTGACCACACGCATACCTAAACTGCAATGCATGCAGTATGTTCCTGTAAACATCTGTGTGTGATATAAATGAAACTGTCACTCTTGATTTTCATTCTATTCTGTTTGTGATGCAGTTTTCTCTGCTGTGAAATTTAAATGTGACTGTTATGCATAGTATGATTGTTTTTTTTTTTAAACTATAGAAAATAAATTGGAAAGAAAGCATTTTGAATTTCCTAATTGGACTGAAGCTGATATCATTTCATAAGATGGAAATTATGTATTTACATAGCCATACAGGTATATTCAGAATGGGAGGAGAAAAACATCAGAAGAATTTAGAGTGATGCATTGCAGTTCATCGCTGGCTCATTTGATCACCATCTTTGCACTTGTTGTCAAGGTTTAAGGCTCTCTTCATCCATTGGCACGGTGGCCCTTTCAAGCTTCAGTATTGCTGAATATTCTTAATTCTTTAACTTTGGACAGATATATTTTGGTCATTGCTTTGTATTGAGGGAATTGACTCTTTCTAGCCTTACTGCGCTCTTCACAGGCCATGTCCCTCCTCTGCTTGCCTTAGATCTGCAGGTTACCTCTTGGTCTGATAAGCCCAGGCAGAGCAAAGGCTGTGGGTCACTCAATCAGCATTCTCTGCATGCATTCGGTGCCAGCTCTCCCTTTCTTCTCTAAAGGTAGTGAAAACAACCTTAGTTGTCCACCTGCCAGGAGGAAATGAGTCACAGACAACCCCTGGACTTTTCCCAGAGGCTTTTGTGGCCCTGCTCTGAGGCCATTGGCTCAGACTGTCTGTCTCAAAACCCACCTCAAAGCAGCTTTATTTTGGCAAGTCCCCCCCACACAAACTGTCCACAGTTTGCTTTTGGATTGTATTTTTTAGAATTTTTAGGTGACTGCTCTGATCTGGTGACCCCTAATGGCAGAATAATAATTATTTCACAAATGACTAATTATAATCATTTATGTGGGGACACAAGTCCCTCCCACCATGAGAGGGTTACGTCAGGAAGGGCACCTGGCATAAAGTTTGCGCCGAATTGCCTATGCAGATTTACCTGCTGTGGCTACACCTTTGAAGTACAAGGGAGCAACCGAAGGTGCTTTTTATATCAGATTATAGAAAATGAATGACTGGCAGTGGCAAATCAGTTGATGATATAAATAATTGTTGCATACCTAATGACTCCATCTATAATTCATAGATGTCTCCAGAATTTCTCGCTGACAATAACAAACGTGTGTATATCTTTGTCCAGTAGTTATGTAGCATTTTCCCTTTGCTTAATGTTAAAATTAGAAGTTGCATTCAAAGAGTTGTTAGACTTGGCCCATGAAAATCTGATATAACGCCGTCTTCTTGCGGCTGCTCCCATTAGGGTTCACTACAGTGAATTATTTGCCTCCATCTGCATCCTCCTCTGTCACACCAACCCTCTTCATGCCCTCCTTCACTACAGCCATGAACCTTCTTTGTGGTCTTCCTTTTCTCCTCCACTATTCCTCCTCTGTACATGTCCAAATGTCTCAGCCTTGCCTCTCTGACTTTGTCACCAAGTCGCTCAACCTGAGCTGTACCTCTGATGCAGGGGTCCCCCGGACTGAACTAAAGGTAGTAGAAGCACTGGAAAAGGTGCAGAGGTGTAGAAGGAGATAACCTCGAAGTGGAGACTGACCAAACTTAAATCAGATGTTTTTGCTTCCCTTAAAACTAAGAACTGAGTTCAGTGTTTAGCAACAATCATGATTCTCGTAAATGACTGTGAATTGACAGTCAAATTCCTGTGTGCTACATAATACACAGAAAACAGCAAGTTAACATCCAGTATGATCTAAAAATGACAGCAGCCCTGACAACAGTTTAGAGACACATGAGAAGATGAACTAAAGGGGAGAGTTTCTCCTTGAATCTTATGATTGCATATCATATTTAATTATCAAAATAGTTGCTGATTGTCTTGTCAGGCACTCAGGGTATTGCCCAATTGTTTTAACATTGGTAGCTGGTTTGCTTGTTACATTCACTATGTCCAACAGAAAAACTGGGACTTTGTATATTGAACAAGACAAATGACCCCTCCCTTGTGTTTCTGCTGCTCTTCATCTTCATTGTGAGTCCAATGTGGAATTTTCTTAATTGTTCCTTCAAGCAGTAAAGACTGAGCAGTGGCTTGAAACATAACAGGATTCTTTAATTCCCTCAGGTAATCTGGAGACCATTGTTCAAGCTGAAAAAGTTGACTACTATAATCCCTGTCCTCTAAAGGGTTTATTCAAAAACAGCCTCATTACCCGTGCACAGACCTGGGCTTTCTACTTTCTTCCTTATCAGCATAGTAACACAAATGAATGAAGCCCCAAGCCGCCACAACAGTTCATCAGCTTTTTGTTATACAGACTTCAAAATGAGAAAAAGTTGATGTAGTGGTCACCTGTCTGACAAACCCGTGCACCTTCTCCACCAGCTGTAGAAGCTGTCATTCCAAGCCATAGTCACTAAGACGAATCTTTTGAGCTTGGCTGGAGATGAGGAGAAAGGAAGGGGCCCACTTAATATTCACAGAGCAGTACCACAGTGAATGGAAATGAGTGAGAGAGGGTGAAAAAAGAGGGAGGGGGGCCAAGAAAAACACAGACTGAAACAGAATGCAAAATTGCAAGATAGAATTGGCAGCGTGGCACATGGAAACAACTTATTTTACAAATGCTAATAATTCAGGATGGCGTGGGGACATGGAGTTAGTGAGTGTGAAGATCTGTGATCACTTACTGACTGCCTCAAAACTCATTTTCTGTGGAGCTGTAGCAGTGCATGAAATTGTTGGAAATTGACACAGGATATACATAACAGGTTGTGCTGGTTGATTTCAGCATGATGATTCAGTGTTGGGTTGTTTAGAATGAAGGAGGCGTTGCATACGTGATAATTTGGCTCACATTTTGTAACATTTTCACAGCTGGTTTAAAAGGTCTCGAGCAGCAGCATTTTATACTTAAACACGTAAACTGGTTATTTTCCTTTTAATTAATATGCAATGCATTTCTCCCTCCCTCTCCTTCACTTTGACACCAGCTGTAGTCTTAGCTATCGTGTTTCCGTCAATGGCCCAACCTTCAGGTGTATATTTTGTAGTCAGTGACTGCAATAACACCACAGAACTCTGCTAACCCTGTCTGCCGCAGCCAGGATGCCAGATTCATTGAAGTTAAAGCAGAACAATGCTGGGAAGGATATCCTCTCATTTTCATGGTCATCTAGGGTGCCCAAAAAGCGTGGCTGCTCAGAGAAATGAGTCTTGGGGCTCCCACATGTCCCCGGCACCACCACAGCTCCCATTCACCCCCACCAGTCGCTACGCTAAATTACAACTGCCTGTCTTCTCCCTGATTCCCTCCTCTCTCTCTTTTCTCTCCTTCATTCCTGAAGTTAGAGAGCTGAGGAACAAGAGTAGGTGTCAGCTGACTGCCCCCCTCCAATCAGATAAGTTCTGATGGAAGTGTTTAGCAGCTGCTAAGATCAGATTTAGCCTGAGGGAGGGAGGGCGCAGGAGGCTGGAGCGAGCCAGTGCAGCATGGCTGTGCACCGGTAGGAAGGCATTATAAGTCGGGGCTCTGTACCATGGACGAGCCCAGCATTCTGAGGAGACGAGGGCTACAGGTAGGAAAGCAAGTCGCACTACGCCTGCTTGTGGGGCTGTGTCTGTTTGGTGACTTTTCTCTTGTATCTGTATTATTTGTGAGGCTTCTTCATTGGTTGCTCTTTTAACAGAGCACAGTTAGGACTTTGAGACCTTTCTGTGTTAACACTTGGCATATTGATGTGTGCTTGTGTCCCGCATGTGAGACAATCTCTTGGCAGGACTGTGTATAGCAGTTGGTAATCCTCATGTCTTTCTTTCTCTGTAAAGATTTGTAAATAATAGTTCACATGGCTATGTGTTTGTATCCAAACAGTGTTACTTTTTAAACAGCGACTCAATTCATTTTTCAAATTTTATTTGTGTTAGCTGTTGGCAGGGGGAACGAGCTGTGTATTCCTGGAGCACGATTCATTACTGTATATTGTGAGAGGGGCTTTCTCATGGTTTATTGACTTTTTATGATAATCAAGATCACAGTGACGCTTTTTCCTTATTGCCAGGAATCATGATTGAGGCGTCAGCTGAGTTCAGGATAACAGTCAGAACATATTTGCTTTATCAAATTATTACTGCCATCACGCTGCCAGAATGCAAGATAAAATGAAAGTAAAGGCATATAGCACGTGCATGCATTTTACAGCATGTGTAATATCATTTTTAATCAAACACCTTTCCAACATCGATCATTTTTTTACACCAAGCCCACAAACACTGTTGCAGCAGCAGCAGCAGCAGCAGCTGCTATATTAAAGCTTAAATTGGACTTGATTTATAATTTTGTGTACTCTAGCTGGAGCCACGTACAGAGTAATTGAGAAACATTTAAAAAGGAAGCCTCTTTCAAATTCAGCTTAAACTTACATGTGTTTTGATTCACAAACTCCCTGTAATCCATTGTAATTAGGCTGCTCTGTGCCTGATGCATTTAACCAGTAAAACCGCTTTCATAAACAATAAACAAAAGTACATTTGAGAAGAAAATTGTCCTCTGATGTTTAATTTATTTAGTCGTAGAGTAAGTCTTAAGAATGAATAGGTAACATTTGACTTTTATGTTCACAAAATTGGTGTCAATGTGGTGTTCTGTGATTATGAATCTTTTTGAAACTTAAACAGCAGAAATACTGACATTTAATTTAAACTCAGAAATGTTCTTGATGGTCTTAATGAGTTTCTCTGGGAAACCAATAACACTTTTTGTAATTGCTTTTATCAAAAGCTTCCCAACAGTAATTTTGAGCACAGTTGCCCTAATCTCTTTATTCCTTTGTTGGAAAACCACCACCACCACCTCCTCCTTTCCTCGCCCTCTTCCACACAAGACGTCTTTATGTTCCCTCACATGCATCAACTACACCAAACACAACGGACGCTGTGGGTTAGGCTGTGTTAGTGCTCTAACTTTCACATTCAAAAGGAAACACGGAAGTTAGTTTGTCAGGCAAATGAGTGTAGCTGTTACACCTCCACAGTTTTCCATTCATTCCCAGACAAGGAAGGGATGACATCATTCAAGTCTGACCTTGTTTATGTTGAGTGTAAATGGTAAAAATGGGAGTGTTTATAGTAAGGAGGCTATCTGTGGTTTGGGTTGTGGGAAAAATGCCTGTGTTACATTTGTGCTGGGTAATTTGCTGCTTTCCAAATTTTAATTATTAATTAAATAAAATGTGTAGACTTTTAGATTTAAAGTTAAACAACATGAACAATAGCTTACGATTCAGTTTATGGGAATGGGCTTATTCAAAATTATATTTCCTAAAATAGTTTATTCAGATTTTAATATTTTAAGCTCTGTTGCTACTCATTTATCATCCAGTATAAACTATAAACAAAATATGGGTGTAGCCACAGTAACATCATACATTAGTTTTTGGACTAGCATTTTGATGCCTTGATTTCTAATATTGTGGCAATTCTTTTTTTACTCTAAAGTGATCATAATTAGGGCTGTGTGATATATTGAAATATATCAGATGATGTAATAAAAAAATATGTACAATTTCATATTCTGCTCTATTGTTTGTTTCAGGTTGTTGCAAAAATACTGTCACTGCTACTGCCACTAAATTACTACTTGGTTAAACATACATATACCACATATGTATTTAAGAGCTATTTGATACCATCATTTGTTTTCTTTGATAATCAAATCATGTTTTAAAAGTCACAGAAATATTTGGCACCTACAGTGTCAGATTAATTTGCCAAGTGTTGCTAACATTAGCAGTGTTGGCAGCAATCGCACTTCTTTGCAGTGTCCACACAGCTGTGCAGACTGGTTACACAAGCTTTGGTTTCATGGTTATGACAATTTACTTAGTCACAGCCGAAATACAACTGCTTATTCTCTGCAGAACTGCACTGCTTCCAGCTGCAGCCATTTGTCCCACACTTCTAGTCTACTGTCCATCGCTAGTTTACAACTTCCCATCACGGGAAGAGAGGCTCAGCCAACTGTCAGAGCTGCAGCCCAGTTAGTGAAGGGTGGAGACATAACATCTATCATTCAACAGGTAATTGCTGGTGTACATTAGTAAAAGACAAATAATCCATTTAACTATCAAGAGCAACTAGTCGCGCACATCCCTGCTTTTTACAACAGTATTTTTCATCATTTGGAATTGTGAATACTATCATGGCTTAATTCTCTGTTGTAGTACACCAATATTTTTGTTAGGCCTGTATCCATTATCTTTTTAAAACTATTTTATATATCAATATTTGTTTACATTTTAATTATGCGTTTGCCTGTAAGTTCTAAATCAGGGGTGTCATTTGGCTCACTTGTGGGCCAGAACCAGCTGCCAAGGAGGCTAATCTGGCACACTTGATGGTCTTTAAAAATATGTAATATAAATTTTGACATTTAGTTACATTTTCATCAGTTTTACAGACTTCTTACTGACAAATACAAAACCTGTGGTCTGTCGTATACCAAAGTAAAGTTTTTTTCTTTGTTATTTAGTATTCAGATTAATTAATTAATTCATTTTTTGCTCTTTAAGTACAAACACTTAATTGTTTTTAGCACTTGGGTTCACTTCAGCACTTTGTATGTTATAACTCTTGTTTTGCAATAGCTGGCTGAAAGATCAACGACAGCCCAAGCAAGAGTAACCAAGACTGGTTGTTTTTGACACTGTTCCCCAGTGTCCGTATACAGCTATAACATATAGATAATGGTCTCCAAAGCTGTGTGTAGGCTCTCTGTTGGACCAACACATTGGCGTAAATCAGCCAACTGGTAGCTGTCCTTTCACACTTGATACTAAGCTTAGCTAATGGGCTGATGTCTTTTATTTAGTGGACGCTATCTCGAAACTAAAAATGCTAATAACAATTTCTACGGTTTAACACTTGAACAAGTGAATAGAATATGCTTAAATATATTATTTGAACAATTTAGATGTTCTAATTTGTTAAAAGGTCTTGTAAAGCTGTTAAGCATATGCAAAAATATCCAAAAGATTAAAAAAAGAAACTGAGCATGTATGTGAGCATTCATATTGCTGGGAAGAAAAAAAAAACTGTAGTATTAAGTAATGCTTAATAGAATTTGTTTAAATTTGAACATAAAGGTGTAAGATTTTTTTACTTGGTTTTCAAACACTGAAAACAAAAGGAGAAGACTTTATGATGCACATTGATGCCTAATGAATGTGACAGTCTGCAGAATTTATTTTTAGGCTTTTTGGAAACAGCCGTGTCTAACCAACAATACGCAAGAGAATTATTGTTTCCTAGCATCAGACCCATTAATGAGTTCTCTAAATGAACTGCTCAGTGAAAGTGTGTTGTTCAGCTCAGTTTAGTTTTAATGTTTGTCAGTATTATTAGTATATTGTTTCTTTTTGGTAGGTAAATAAAGATAAAAGGATTTTTTCATTTTATTATGAATATAGTTGCATACCGGTACCTAAATGTCTTTTCTGCAGTTTACCTGTATACATGGTTCTCCTCCTGGTTTTCAGGTCTATTTAGCTGCTATGTTCCCCATTACATAAAATTTGTTGGAATTCTATCGATTTTAATGACGCCTATAGCAGCTGCACTCACCCTTCATCTTAATTAGGAACAGCCTGTCAGAAGCTACCGCATTGCATTGTGAGCTTTACTGTACTTCTGACATCCATCTAACACCACCTCATAATAAAAGGTACCAATCGAAATGAGTGCAGTGACATTGTGTGCCTCCGAAGAGCCGTTTGTGTGAAGTGGTGTGAGCCAGCTGGTGAAATGCTGCCTGGCCAACAAATTGTGATGGTGTAGCACCAGAAAGGCCATTTGCTTTCACATTTTTTTTACAATTTTTTTTTTTTTTTTTTACAGCTAAACCGAAAATCCTGTTTATTTTAACATAGCAGTAGGTAGAAATGATATTCCCGTTAAAGCAGTAGGCGTTGAGATATTGTTTTTTGTGTTGATTTGATGACAACAAAGACTCCTTTACTGAAAGAAAAAGGAAAAAAGCTCTTTAATGGAAGATAAAAAGGACTGGACCAATGTTCTTTTGCTAGAAGAAGCAAACAGCTTCTCAGCTGAAGTGTCCTTGTGCTAGACATTGAGTTTCTATCAACTTCAGCAGTACTTCATTTACATAGTGAAAGACATTTTTTTTTTCCCCCAAGAATTTCCACAAAGGAAAACATTCATCATTACTGCGAATTCATATTTGATAGTGTAATTCCAAATGGGGGTAAATGTAGTTTTCTGAATAATTGAAATGAAAGAACTTGAGATGAGTATTTCTTCACATTTTGTATTTGATGTTTCTAGGTAAGTTTAATTCATTTATAACTTAATTTATTTGATATCCACTTTGTAATCCTAACCGTGATGTACATAGCAACACTTATTACTTTAAAGAACTACTGTACAGCAGTTTTTCTCTGAGAAATGATCTTATTCTAAATTGAGAGTTTAATATCTAATACATTTAGATTTGGAAGATTGGGTTTTATGAAATTTTTATCTGGCTGATGAACATCTCCCCATCCACAGTTCAGATTAATTGCTGCTCTTCCTAATATACTGGTCAAATTTTAGTGAAAGTTATACACAGTGATCACTTACTGATCTTTAGCAAAATTGTGCTCATACTCACATTTGTCGTTTTACGGGCACATTTCTGTTTTCACAAGAATCGCTACTCCTAAAAGTATTGGTCTGGATTGTAATGTTCATAAAATGTGTGTTTGCATGTGCGCTTCTGCCATCTATGCATAAATGCCTTCACTGGGTTTATTTATAGAGTAATAGTGTCTTAAGCTGGGCTTGGGCGGTTTGTGAGGCCCCTTTAACTTCTCAGTGGATTTCAGTTATCATTAGTTTGTGCAATACAGCCAAACAGTGGCAAGAAAATACACTACTTTCTTTCTGTACGTCACACTACAATAACCTGTGAATTCTCAGGGATTGTAAGCCAGATGAGCTACACTGATGTTATGGTTTTTTCTTTTTAGTTTCTTGCTGTTATACATCTTGTGGAATCAGCCTCTAGTTTTACATCTTTCCAATTCCTCTCAGTGCCCACTGTTGGAACTGGGCTGATGTACTGTATTTTGCTGTTTTTGCTTGCCAGTCTTTTCTATCTCCAGCTGTTCGTTCCATCTGTTGTCTGAGTTTGTACATCTTTTCTGTCATTTATGTTTGCTCCTGTCAAACATCAGCAGACACCAGTCCACATTAAACATCGATAGGAGCCATCAGCTATATGCAAATCAGTTACTGACATACTACGGTATGCACACTTTTGGCATTTTTTATAAACTGAAATCGTTAACAATACGGCATAATTGACAACAGCAATAGGACTAAGGAATTGTAGTCTATATGTTATAAACTTTAACAGTATTAACAGACCATGGTAAAACAGATCCCCAAAATGATGGGAATGTTTTATTTGAAAGACAACTTTTAAATGGAACAGTTGGGCCTGATGGCTTTAAATTGCCCCATTCGCTTCTTAAATTGGCTAACTGGCCTTTTTTTTTTTTCTTGTGGTAAATGTTTCAAACTTAATTCTAAAGAAACAAACTTTGGACTGTTATGTGAATCACCTACAGTAAACGCATCAGTACTTTTTTTTTTTTAACAAAAGCAGCAAACTAAAAATGAGATGAGTGTCTGGAGATATGAACTATGATATGAATAAAGTACATGGTACAAAACGGATGTAGCCTTCTTACAGAGAGAGTGTGTGAGACAGTTACTAGAAGTTTTCTTGTAGCCATAATGGAACTAAACATAATGAGCTAACAGCCAATGTAATCTACTGTCTGCAGCATTTGCAAGTCAAAGCAGCCTTGAATCTTTCAGGATTTCTATCTCTTTAACTTGGGAGTATTCGCCTCAAACCTCCTCTACAAATCCTGATCTGAACAGTTGTGACTATTTCACAGCAGCAGTTTTGACCTAAAATAGTAGGAGAACCAGTATAACTAATTATGAAAGGTTGTTTAGGCACAGAGCCCTAATTAATGAAAATAATTATTGACCAATATGATTAACTTTTTATCCACAGGACTTTAAATGGCTGATTACTGTATTTTTAAAATTCAAGTTAAAACCATTTTTGAAGCGGAATGAGTTATCTGGTAATGAATGAATAACCTAGCTCTTGTAAGTTTATCACATCATATTTTGCATATTGTGTGTTTGTTTTTGTGTCCCATCTAGAGACCGGATTTGTAGTGTATAAATGCTGGACACATGGACACATGTAGTGAGCATTATTAATCATTGAATTCAGGTGTATAAAAATCAAGCACTGAGGCACACAGCTGGGCTTACTGAATTCAAGCATGATAATGTAATGGGATGCCACCATTGCAATAAGTCAGATGGTGAAATTTCTTCCCTCTAAAATGTTCCACCATTGACTATAAGTGATATTATTGCAAAATGGTAGCATTTAGGAATCACAACAACTCAACCATTAAGTGGCAGACCACGTTAAATTATATGAGCGTGGTGGCAGACTTCGACTGGGCCATCACTGTTGGGACTGGAAGCGCTGCAGCTGTAGCCTCACTCACTAGCTACCTGGCTTTGGGTTCAGACACAGGCAGATCCACATGGAACCCCAGAACGTTGTGGCGTCGTGGCCCTGAACCCAACCCTATGGTCTGCTGTCCAGACATGGTCTCATTCCCCTGGTTAACTCATGGATGTCCCTGGTATAATAACACTCAGCGTAGTGCGTACAAGTCATCAATGATTTGTTGACTTAATATTTTCAGAGTTCCAAACCTCATATGCCATTAACATCAGCACAACTGTGTGCCAGGACCTTTATGGCATGGGTTTCCATGGCCTAACAGGTACATGCAAACCTTACACTGCATGCACAATTATTAGGCAAGTGAGTATTTTGACCATATCATCATTTTTATGCATACTTTCCAACTCCAAGCTGTATAAACTAGAATGCTTATTTGATTTAAGCATAGGAGACAATGTGCATTTGTGTAATGAGAGAGGGTGTGGCCTTAGGAGATCGACACCCTATATCAGGTGTGCACAATTATGAGGCAGTTTCTTTACCTCAGGCAAAATGGGCCAGAAAAGAGATCTAACAGACTCAAAAACTCGACAACTCAAAAGCTATAAAAATATTTTCAGAGTATTGACAAACTCTTGAAATTGCCAAGATATTAGTACTTGACCACAGAACCATCAAAAGTTCTGTTGCAAATACCCAAAAGGGTTGCATGAAATGTGTTGAGAGAAAAAGATGCAAATTTACTGCCAAAGACTTGAGAAGAATCAAACATGAAGCTACCAGGAACCCATTATCCTCCCGTGCTGTCATATTCCAGAACTGCAACCTGGAGTGTCTAGAAGTACAAGGTGTTCAGTGCTCAGGGGCATGGCCAAGGTAAGAGAGGCTGAAACCTGACCACCACTGAAAAAGACACACAAGTTGAAATGCCAGCTCTGGGCCAAGAAATATGTGGAGATAGATTTTCAAAAGGTTTTATGGACTGATGAGAGTGACTCTCGATGGACCAGATGGATGGGCCCATGGCTGGATCATGGATCAGCAATGGGCATAGAGCTCCACTCTAACTCAGACACCAGCAAGGTGGAGGTGGGGTACTGGTGTGGGCTGGAATTATTAAAGATGAGCTTGTTGGACCTTTTCGAGTTGAAGATGGACTCAAAGTCAACTCCCAAATCTACTGCCAGTTTCTAGAAGACACTCTCTTTACACAGTGGTACAGGATAAAGTCTTCCTCTTTCAAGAAAACCATGATTTTTATTCAGGACAATGCTC
>VUQH01009238.1:7050-19192 GCA_015106775.1 Etroplus canarensis
TTTTTTTTTTTTTTTTTTTTTCCCCCTGACCATTTTAGAAAACAATGTTAAGCTTATTAAATTAAACTGGTGAAAAATATCATTACATTAGCCTCTTTGAGGGTGCCAGAAATGACAAAATGCTGGAAAGCCCTGCCAATAACATGGAATCTATTATAACTTAATTTTAAACTGAAATAATTTGTAGAGATGCATCAACTGGATGGATACAGATTTTTTATTTTCAGTTCCCATTTCTGCCATAGAAAGAAATTAACAAATTGCTTTTAAAGTTAAACTTTTTCACACACTATCTTTGAACATTTAACCTGTGTAAAATTGGTAAAACAATGAACACAAGTCACTGCTATAATTGATGAATGCCATTTATTTGCTGTCAAGCCAATAGCAGTCAATGAGGATGAAAATGATGCTTGACTGATCTGTGCGTCCCTAATAATTTTAATTGTTGGGATTTAAATCTTGGACTGGGGGAGTCAGACAGACACTGAAAGACAAGTGTTTTTGGTTTTTGTTTTTGTTTGAGTGAAATCACTCACTCACAGTTTGTCCCTGGAGCAACTGGAGACATCCAAATCTACCACTGTTTTCTCAGAGGGCTTCAAAAGGATTAGAATGTAATTTTGTAATTTGTCATTCCTAATGTGCTAATTTTGTAATTGATCTTGATGCGACTGGCCTGCAGAAACCCATTACTGAATGGCTCATGTACAAATGCACTCATCATTACACACAATCTGACGATCAGCTGTTTTATAATTCTAAATAAAACGGTTCAAGTAATGTTGCAAACAAGAATTTCTGAAAAAAAATCCCTTGATTTAATTCTCATTTAGCGTTTATCTCTATATAGCACTATACTTGATTGCTTTGTACTGTCAGAGTTCTCCAGTGAAACTGTCGTGTCCACTTGAGTAAATTATTGAGTGTCTAACTAAATGATGGATATTTTAGGTTCACAAAATAAACTTGTTGCTTATTTAATGCACATCACAAATTGATGCAATTATGCACTGCCAACTAACAAAGAATACAAAGACTGCAGGACTAATCTATAACTGGTGCCACCTGCAGGCTATGTCAGGCTGCATTAACATGTAAACAGATCTGTCGGATTAGCTGTGACTACTGCAGTCGTCCATGTTGTAATGCTTTTAAATGTGTCCAAGCAAATGACCTACCTTTTGTCATCTGTGACTACGTCGATGTTCTTTGTTCAGTCAGGTTTGGATTGGCTCTGGTGTGTTTGCCCTGTGAAAATCAATGCCACAGCATATGCAAGGAATTGGAAGTTTATTCCATTTCCATGTGGCCTGTGGTAATTTAGAAAATGAGTTCAAAAGTGGCAGCACCTCATTACGCTAAGATAAGAATGCTATAAATATATGATTCATTAGTTTCTTAATGAGAATGCTGTAGCGTGGAGGTATTGAGGGGAATTCTTTTTTTTTTCCAAGGATGGATTTTTGAGAGCCTTGTTTTCCAACCTGTACATGCGCACTCTGGCCCCTGGAAGGAGACAAAAGGCTGCCAAGGTCAGGCCTGACTTGAGAATGAAGGACGCGTTATTGATCAAACTCTGCCAAGCTGCAGCTATAGAGAGGGAATGTTAGAGGGAGATTGAGCTGCAACGCAGACACACAAACACACAGGCGGACATACGCACTGAGTGATATATACACAGTGCAACACACAAAGAATCATTATGGCACCTGGTGAGGGTTAGTACAGGCAAATATTTACCCACTGGAATCATAACTGAGCTGCTGGCCGTGTGGCCTCACAGGGAACCCAATTAATACCATTCACACAAATGACCCAGTGGCAGACATCATACTCGTGGACTATGAGCTTTAAAAAAAACACTTGCATTGATGCAGGTACTTTTTCATCTTGCATCTCTGTGTGTGTAATGGGCATGCAAGAGTATTGATTTCAGCCTCATAAGCCCTTTCCAAATCCACATTCTTTTATTTTGGATCGCTGAAATAAGGTGCCAAAAATCCAGCTTCCTGTTATTTTACATTTTATTTTAAGATGCTCTTAAAAGCCTTGTCTGGCTTAGTTTGTGTAGCGCACTGGTCCCCGGTCACCCGATCATAGCGGGCTGACGGAGGATGCTGCAGTGGCTCAGCGTTGACGTGTGGAGGTGAGTGATGGAGGGGAGAGGACAAAGGAGGGTAGAATAGGTGACAGCCTTGTTATGTAGGAGAAAAGGCCAGAGGGAGACTCAAGTCTTACAGCACCACCAGCTGCCAGAGCTACAAAACTACACTGGAGACGACATGCAAGGAGGGAGGGAAAGTGGAGTATGACTTTGACCCTGACTGATCACTGCAGCATGACTGTCTAGCCTTTTCACAGGGGATCAAAGGATGACAAGGACAACCTGAAAATCTGTTTTTTAATGTTCCACCCATTTGGAGAAGGACAAATTTCTGTCTTCCATGCAAATCTATTCATTGTGGATGTTTTCATGTGAATGCTTTTGCCACTGTTGATGGAGAGTATACTACCCTCCAGGAACATTCATGCAATTTTTTCTCCTTTTTCTCTTGTTGTACACCATGTGAAAACGCCAAAGAAGAAACAAAACAAATATGCAATAAGTTACACAAAGGTGGTGTTTTTTTTTGTGCAAACTCTCTAAAGCCACTGCCTTCATGCATAGATGTGAACAGTTATTTGTTTGTGCATGTGTAAAGAGACTGCCCTCCTCACGCTGTATTAGGATATGAACTTGACCTGCTGTGACCTCAGCCTGACAGTCTGTCATGTGTTTAGGATGTAAATGATGGCAGTGACCTCGCGCTCAGTAACTCTGCTCTCACATTTCACAGGCTGGGTCAGAGGTGCCATTTGGTAAGTGCAGAATAAACAAACACCTTAGAAACAGCATAACAATGGCCGACAAAGTTTAAATACAGTACTCTGATTAATAAACTGGATCCTGCTTGTTAGTTGATTATTCCCTGAATCAGTTAAGGATGATGTAGTTTTGTTTTATGTTTTTTAAATTTTTTATTTTGACCCTTTGCACCACCACAATGCTCCACTTATGAAGCAGCTGAGGTGTGATTGAGGCATACACATCTGGCTTTAATTCAAAGAGTTTAATAACATATTGCATTATCCATTATGGAGCTACAGCCATTTTTAAACATTTCTCTCTTCATTCTCACAAGCTTAAAATTAACTAATCAATGATCAAGTGATAACCAGCTTCATAGCTTGGTATGGTCTGTTCTCTTGCTGTTTGATGGCATATTAAGGAAATAAAGGCTCTGAAGTGCACTTCAGAAGCTGTTCATGGGAGCTCAATATGTGGTCTACAGAGGTGTTAATGCAAGTGAGAAAGGCCATAATTAGAGTGAATTAAATAAACAGATCGATAAAAAGATAGCAGAAACTTCAGGGGTTGCCAAATCAAGAAATTGGTAAGTACTTTCAGCTTGGGGTTCGCCACTGTGGACAAATCTGCAAAGGAAATTTGGCACAGGTTTTACATCGGATACCCTTCCTGACTTGTGTCCCCACTTGGACTCAAACCAGGGACTTTTCACTTGTGAGGCCAACTTGCAAAACTACAACACTATGGAGATGCAAGCTGCAACCTTGGTACATTCTGAAGGAGGAGGAATGTGATGGCGGGCTCACCACCAAAGACCTGGAAGGTGATGGAGGATGAAATAAGTGATCACAGACTTATTCCCCTGGTAAAGAAAAACCTTTTCACAACAGCTACCCAAGCCAGGAACATTGCTGAGGAGTTAGGACTATCACTGTCAGTGTCTACATTCAAGAGATGCCTTCATAAATGTAAATGCAGAGGATTTACAACTAAGTGCAAACCACTGGTAACTAAAGAGCAGAAAACCACATTTGACTTTGCTAGATAAAAAAGCCTGTCTAGCTCTGGAACGAGATTCGTTGACCAGGTGAAGTTAGACTAACTTGTATCAGACTGATTGGAAGAGGAAAGTGTGAAGAAGAAAAGGGGCTTATGATCAAAAGTATACAACATCATCTGTCAAACATGATGACACAGCATAATGGCGTATGCACATATGGTGGCAATGGAACTGGGTTGCTAGCGTTTTTTGATTGTATGTCTCTATAGAGCTATACTTTCTGCTCAGGATAAGTCAAATGCTACTAAATTAAAACAATACCAAAAAATCAAATTATGATCTTAAGGAAAAGAAACTGAACTTTTTAAAGTCATCTGACTGTACAACTGACTGAGCATGCTTTTTCACTTACTGAAGACAAATAGAACCTGAAGGTAGCTGCATCTCAAGTGAGGAAACTCATCATTTTGTCCATTGGTTCCACACTCCAGGCAGTCATTGACTGCAAAGCCTTGTTTCCAAATATCAAGAATATTACATTTGAGAAAATGAAGGGACCACAGTAAAATGGCGGTAATTCCAAAACAGTTACTGCAATTTTTTTGTTATAACCAGTGAATTAAAGTTGAAAGTCTGCAGTTTAATCACATTTTTATTGCGTTGTTTCAGATCACTTGTGGTGAAGTATGGAGACTAAAACACAAATACTGTGTTACTGTATTCTTCCAGAATGCATTCAGAAAAAAGGGTGGACATTACTTACGTTTTGATCCACAAAGGTCTCTGCTCCACTTCCTCATCTTTCAGGAGCCTAAATCCACATCCATGTTTGATGGCTGTTTTGATCCTAATTGAGTGTGAGGGCCTGTGCAAGCCTGTGCTGCTCTACAACCCCTAGGCTCTTTATTTAGCCCCGAGGACAGTCAGCCTTGGCCAGAAATGTGACCCTTGACCTTCTTAACTGGAAAATTCTATTTCCAGCATGGACGGAGCCTTCTGTGATTTATCTTAGCTCCAAAAACAGCTTGATGCAGATGGCAAGGTTAGGGGAGTGTAAGTAGGTACTCTTCAGGAGGCTGGAGAGCAGGTCCATTGCTTTCACATGGCAATTGCTATGTGCTGTATGTTGTGAATTGAGTGTAATGCTATGAACAGTAACAGCTTTATTAAGACTAAGGCAGGAAAAATCTTGAATGATACTGTCACATGGTCCATGTGAGTCCTTGAACCTTGGCCCCAAAAGACTGCAGCTGTCCCACAACAGTACGGTCTATTTTGGAAACACACTCACTTACATGTTAATCATACTGTAGTATTGACTGTGACCTGACCCACTTACACCTCAATAAGCTGGATGGACGTGAATACAAAGCACATCATCACTTATTCTTCTCGACAGGACAAAAAAAAGTTTTGTTACCTCTGCCAAGGAGGTTATGTTTTTGGTTTGGTTTGTTTGTCTGTTTGTTAGCAGGATTATGGAAACATTTATAGATGGTTTGATGTAAAATTTTGCCAGTGGTGGGACTTTTTAGAAGTCATTAACTTTATGAGTCAATCCAGTTATGGATCTGGACCCAGGATTATTTTGAAGGATTCATTAACATTTTGAGACTGGGCTGTTCAGCACTGGGGGAGGTGAGCAGGTGAGCAGGTCTGTTATTGTTAGTTTTGTGTTCTGTGGTCTTGATGACCTCTGTCATACCTTCACCAGCAAAAAGATAAAATGTAGAATCCTCAATCAAACATCGGTATTCCAAAATGTAAAATAAAAAATGCATTTGTATGTTACTGAATTCCTAAATGTTTAAACTGCCTTGACACCCAGACTGAGAGTAGGCCTTTGCCCTGATGTTGACTCCCAAGACTACGGCCTTGTCTTAAGCCATATGCTGCTAAATCTCTGGAATAATTAAGAGGACTTGTGTATTCACACAGAATTGGAGTACAACTTTGAAAGCAAAAGGCATCAATCTCGTGTCATTTGAATAATCAGTATTCAGAGGGCCAAAATACTTGGAGTTTGCTTCACAACCTTTCAGACTTGACATGGACATTCATTAAAACTCTAAAATAAAATACAAAAGAAAAGCTCTGCTTTTGTATTACTGATTGTTTGATTTTCTTGACCTGATTTTTTACTTTGATAAAAGGTATCGAAGGATATTATTAGTTTCATTCCATTGCAACTCCCAAACAAATACTATTTAGGGAAAAAACATCTATTGTTCTAAATACTTGGTAGCATGTAATCTTAGGTTGCACAAAATTTATTGCATCAATGGCTGTCTTGGGACCTTGTCTCACGAAATAGTAAATGTAAGGATGAGCTCATCAGTGCTTGTGAGCAATAATTAGTGAATATGAGGTAAACGGCCTGTGTCAAAGAGCCATTTCCAATTACGTTTTGCTTCAGAATGGCTCTTGCTTGCCCTGTTTGTCAGCCAAGTCTCACTATTATGCACATGAGATTTGCATGAAATACAAACTAACCCTGCACTCAGGCAATTAGCCTCCATTACATTGGTGTTCCGATTGCCAATTTGTCTGCCATGCAAGGTAATCCGGAGTGTTGCTGGCAAGCACCCAAAATGGTAATAATGGTAATGCAAGAGTCTTTTGTTGTTGTTTCCTCTCAGACTAACGGCCACAGGCGGCTGGTGTGTCACTGGATGAAATGTTGAGGAAGTGGAAATGTTTGCATGGCAGTCATAAGTTAAGACATGAACCTTTTCCTTCAAATGCTGCAGTGCAGAGGCTTTTTAGGGTGCTTATCTGGTCTTATTCTAGCTCACTGGGTCATTCAGAGTTAGTCTTAGGTTTTGCTTAGCATGGGAGAGTCACCTTTTACTTCAAAGAGAAGTAAGTATGCCCTTTCAAAGGCTTTTAATGAGAGCCCCAAGAAAAAAATACAGTTGCTAAAATAAATAAATAAATGCTAAAGTAAATATTTGTATCACTAGTGGTATGTGAAAGGCACTGTTCATAACAAATCTGGTAACTGTGCTGCTCTCCTTAGCCCTAACAAGGGATTCAGCATGTTTCAGCTCAAGTCTTCAGCTTTACAATTTAGTCTCACCACCACCATCAGACATGATTCTGGCAACAGTGGAAGCCACATTCAGGGAACATGTAGTGGAGCGAGATATCTAGATATCAGGAGATGGTTATAAAGCAAAACATAACAAAGAGGACCGTGACTATTTGACTCTGTTTCCTATATCAGCTTGAAATATAATGATGTAGGGTCAGTTTTTGTGAATTTGGGATGAATAAATAAACTTGAATTGTATTGTAAAAGGTGATGTCAGTGTTAACAGGGTGTTTCAAGTGTCTCGTCAGAAGTAGAGGGTGTTTCTGGTTTATCAAAACTATTATTTCTTAAGATCGTGTTCATCAAGATGATTGTTAAAAGAAGTCAGTTACATTTATTTGAAAGGGAAAACAAAAGTGTGAATGGTAAAACTATTACCTATACTATCCATTATGGCTTACTGTACAAAATGATTCTGGTTATGCTCATGGTATTCTTGTGTTACGAAGAAATGAAGTAATTACCTGCATTTCTGGGGTACATAATATCGGGGTAAACTGGCCAAAGTGGTCAACGTCTGCTGTAAAAAATAACTGGATCTGATAGCTTTACTGTTTGTGCTTCTTGCTTTGTCAGTCTTTGTTGCAGTGATATTGCAAAATGCTCTCACTAAGACATTTTCTCTGCTGTGTGCACAGGCTAATAACCATCAGTAGTAATAACTCAAGGTGTTCTGAACTGGCTTTAAAGATACTTGAACAGAATTCAACATAATACTTGCCTTTAATAACCAACATCTTGCTTCTTTCTCATGTAGTGGCATTTTGTGTGCTGACTACTGGAAAGTTGGACTGTGTGTGTTTCAGTTTGTGTGTCTACAGTTAAGGAGGGAAGCTCTGTGGGTTGACTTGCTGTTCTCAGACTGCCTGTGATATTGCTCAAGGGTAAGGCCCGCCAGAAGAGTTATGACTTCAGCCCATCTTTGACTTTGGCCGTCAGGGAGGTCATAAGGAGGCTACAGTCACACACATGAAAACACACATTAAGCTACCCAGTCTGTCACAAACACACGCATGCACTCACGCTTCCATACTGGACCACAGCCAGCATCAGAGTCAAAGAAACACTGTCATAAACACAATTAAAGCCTTTGGGTCTTGGGCCTGAGTTAGGTCTTTACTCTGCCTGTGTGTGTGTGTGTGTGTGTGAGAGAGAAAGAGAGAGAACATGACATATAAAAAGAGAATGTAAGTGAACATTTGCATCACAACATATTAAGAGGCAGACAGGGGAAAGCACCTTTCACATCATGATACGGTTTCCCATACAACACAGCACAGGAACAAGAGGCCATTAAATTCAATGTGACACTCCCTGGGTTAGATCCTGATGCTTTTTACGGGGGCGTGTCACTTTCAGAGTTTTTAATGACCATCACTGAAAGTGAAGAGGGGATGCTCTCCGGCTCTCACACATAACTCCAGCAGAAGACACCAATACAATTGAAGGAGCAGCTTTTATTGGCTGAACATATATAAAGGTAAGACCTGGAAGAGAAGACATCTGACAGACTTTTATGAAGAGCCAAAAGTGATGGGGCAGTGCTTTTAACTGTGCATACAAATTGCAACTTCAAGCATATTCTTACATCATTTTTTTGCTTTTACTGTGACAACTGATGCGATATTCTCCTTTGGAAAGGCTGGTATAACCTTCAAAAGGCGATGTGGCTATCTGCATGTTATCAAGTTCCTTGCTTGATGCTCCAAGCCTGTGGGTTTAGAAGAGATAGCTGAGCTCCATGTGCCCTCTTGTGGTAGATATTGGTGACGATTTTACTTCTAGCCAGCCACTGGCTCTTCCTCTTCTTCCTTATTTTAATTGACCTGGATTTGTTCCTTTGCTTTGCTGTAATGAAAAAGCAAGAGGTGCCTCGAGACTGAAAATCCTGTCAGCTTCGCCCTGCAGCAATTCCCACACCCCAAAACTGGGTCCCCTTTACAAGATCTCCTGTTTGAAGCTGAGCAGAAATAAAAAATTTAAAGGACCTGGGTGCTTCAATGCCTTGCAATGAATAATTAAGAAATATGCATTTTCAGATAATGGAGAAGAGAATTTTTAATAAATCTGGATGTAAATCCATTGGAAAAAACCGCACTTTGGCATATATTTGTGTGTGGCTTGCGCATGAGTTTGTATTGTGTTCTTATTTCTCTGTGTAAAGACACAGTAAAATATTTATCCACAGTTTCCTGCTATGTTAAACATAGAGAATGAGCAGGATCAGTTTTTAAAAACAGAAACCTGTACAAATGGGACATGTGCTCATATGGGTCCTGTATGATACATATTAATGTGGTCTGTGGCTGCTTCTCAATGTGCTTCTCAGAGGTTCATATTATCAATACAAGGCAATCAATATTCTACATGATGAACAAGGTCATTCAATCACAACATGTTGCATTAAAAATTAAACAGAGATCAGAGTCAGAAATGAATCTATTATACAGTCATTTAACAGATACATGTCCTACTACGAATATGTGAAATCTATATAAATGTACAAAATACTGCACACTTGTGTGATGAAATATAATAATCCCCCGATAGATAATACAGCTTTGCTTTTTGCTGAAATCCTGACTACTTTGAAAACCATATATGTCATAAATCCATTAACAGTTTAGCAAGTCATACCTGTCACCACCTCTGTCTGACAGTGTTACACCAGGTCACATAAAAAGCATATTTCAGGATGAATTCTTCCCTACTCCTCTTTGCCCCCCTTGTCATGTTACAACTCCCAATACACCTGTGAATCATAGACCATGGGTCTGTTTGATTTTACACTTGATGACTCATCAGAGACTTAACTCTTCTTATTAAAGCCTGGTGACAATTTTATAGTCTCCGTACTGGAAGGAGAGTGATTATGCTGTGCCACGATACAACAGAAACCCCGTCTGTCTTCATAACTCATCTCTGTGATGGCGGAGCCGGACTGAATCATCTTTGCTCCAGGCTGGTAGCAGAAAGCCTGGCAAAACTGAGGCTGAGGTGTGCAGTGTGTGTGTGTGTGTGTGTGTGTGTGTGTGTGTGTGTGTGTGTGTGTGTGTGTGTGTGTATCTGTGAGTGTCCGTGTGTACATGCATGGCATGTTGTTTGTTTGTGAGTGTGTGTTTGCATGAATGTTCGTCCTAATTAAGCATCAGCAGCTTCTTGTACCAGGGGGAGGCAAGACTTCATACCCATTAAATCAGGACAATGCTTTTTGTGTCACTGGTGCTGGCGTAAGTTGCCCTGCTTCCCCTCCCTCTCCTTGCATCTCATCTCCCTCCTTACCCTCCCACCTCCTCACCCTCTGCCATTCTCACAACAGCCATGCAGCCTAGGGCTCCAAAAATAAATGATGGCTTCCCAAGTGCACGGTCAAGGCCAGGCAAGTTGGCAGGGCTGGGCATCCTTTGAGAGCTGTAGCAATAACTTCTCACTTGTGTGCCCTCTAGTGGTAGATTGTGTTAGGTACAGTTACACTTCAGGAATGCACATAATGAGTACAAAATAACAGAAACGCTGCATATGAAGCAATCCAGTACAGCACCAAAACATGCAGCATTGTACTCATGCCAAGGCTTTCCCTTAGACTGTTTGGATGTATGCATATGTGTGATTTTTGTGTGTATACAGGCGGTGTGTGTGTGTACAGTCTCCTTCCTTCGGCTGCTCCCTTCCGCAGGGGTAATTTAGCATAGGTTTTACACCAGATGCCCTTCCTGACGCAACCCTCCATAGTGAGAGGGACTTGTGTCCCCATGTACAGTATGTACTATAGAGGAATTTACAATGACCATTTTCTGGCTTTGATCCTTGCTGTATAAAAATAAACCTCAAAATGTCAGTGGTGAAATCATCATTATGAGGACTGTTATTCTGGATTCCATTATACTGGTGTTTTTTATATTGTGATCACTTAATTTAGCAACTTCACATATAGATGCCTTCTTCAACATGCCTCTTGGAGACAGATTGTTTACTTGTGCCTCAGGTTCCAGCAGATTACAAAAGCAATAAGCTGATGCTTTAGTGGTCTATTTCCTATTACAGCTCGGAAGCTCATATTAAGCACTAATTTTTATCTTAATAAAAGCAAACGTAGATGAACTGTAAGGCTAAATAAAACCTGCCTTCACATCTAAAGTAGCTCAAGATATCATGGAAGGGCACCGAAAAGTCAAAGTGGGTCAGTGTAGAGTATTCCCAGTACGAGTGTCACCTCATACTTAGGCTCTTTCAGGTCAGTGAAGGACTACTCTGAGTGTGAGACTTAGACAAAGAGATTATTTAAGTAATTTGTACAACCAGACATATCTATAATATGCATAACTTAAAGCTGCAGCTAAAATGATTTTTGAATGAATTACATTTTCAACTGACAGAAACGTAATTGGGAGCTAATTTAATAACTTTTAACCTTCATTATAGCTCCATTTTCTAATTACAGCTTCACAAATGTGTGGTTTTGTTACTTTTTTCTTTTAAAAATACTGAAATAAAGTGACTTTTTTGGCATGCTGACAATAACTCCCTGAAAAATCATTAACTACGGTTCTACTTTAAAAAGGCTACCTAACATTGTTTTCAGACAGAGACACAGAGCACCTGATGGAAGGTTTAAAATTTGGAGTTGAGTACACTGCTACTTTGTACTCTCAGTTTTCCCAAAATAACTTGATACATAACATGTCTGAACAAATATTTTGCATACAATTCACATGATATTGAAGTCTAATACACTAACCCCAGAAATCCTGGATTATCATGTTAGACAGCTCAGTGGTAAGCACTGTTACTTCACAGCCAGAAGGACTGGGGTTTGTACCTGGGCAAGGCTTTTCTGTGTGGTTTGCATACTAACTCATTGCTGTCTTTATTGACCCAGGGTGCTCTTGCAAAAGCTATTCTCAATCTAATTAGTCTTAGTTCCTGGTTAAATGAGGGTTTAAAAAGCTAAAGCCTCTCTGACAGTCTCAGTAAAAAGAAAAATTAAAGCTTTTGAGTAATTTTTATCTAATGCCATGACTTCATACTGTTCAGATATGCATATTATTTTGTCAAGAAAAAGGCAGATTTTTCATATTTGTAGGCGTTATATAAACTGAACACACAGACAATAAAATACTGCAGCTTACAGAAAAGAGCGTGCAGATAATATAATATAGATATAAAATATACAATAGAGAAATGTCATTCTTGCATC
>VUQH01009238.1:19212-33547 GCA_015106775.1 Etroplus canarensis
AATGTCATTCTTGCATCAGAATGCACCCACAAGAACTGTGAAAACACACACACACACACACACACACACACAAGGCCTCATCTGCCCTCCAAAGCTCTGCACTCTGTAGCAGCTCAGCACTGTAGAGTGGATGAAGTGGCTTAGAGGCAAGTCCTTTGGTCTGCTATTAATTTTACATACTCCAAGGAGGCAACATATATCTTTTATCCATTTAATTAGTTCTGCTGTCTCTAAGTTGGTCAGATCTATTTTCCACTCTACAATGCAGGCTGGTCCAGTCAGTCATGGAATTCATCAAATATATGCATTGCATCTCTGAGGACTCTTCAGTCGTTAATACATATTCAGTGCCTGAGTTATTGTTGTCAAAGGCAGACACACTGAACTGCAATTCAGAGAATTGAGAGCAATTTAAATCGCATTTCTGTATAGCCCGATATTGACTTTGGCATCAACGTGATGAATAATGGTTTAGTCTACTTAAATACAAATACATGTTCGTAGTAGACACAGACCACTGCTAAGGGCCTAAGGCATTTTAGCTTGAATACTTTCTGCAAAACAATTGAAGGAATGTGTTGCCTGTGAAATCCAATCAAAACATCTCAATAGATGATTTATTAATTTTAACAAAACTTATTCAAGTTTTATAGATGTTTTCCTTTTGCTGTTTTCTCTGTAATATTTCTGTAAACGGTGCCTCAGTGGGTGAAATGGATGTCCACTAGGGGTCAGGCTGACACAAAGCATTCTCTATCCGTTGGCGAAATAAGGATGTACAAGGTGTTGGGAGCATTGTGAGATAATGTGAAGCCAGATCATAATTTTGTAAATTAAAAAAAAACTTTCAAATTTAAAATAAAAATCTGATCACGGTTAAATAAAAGTTAAAATACAGTGTAGCAACATAAGGTACATCCAGAGAAACACAAGAAGAAACCCAGAAACACAGGCATCTTTGATTTGAAATGATTTTTAACAGATTTGTTTACATTTAACATAAAATCCAACAAAATCCCTTATTAACTGGTGGACACATGCTATTTTAAAGTACAATAATATTTTTCACCCTGTAATCATCTTCACCTATAGGCAAATCACGTCTGTAACAGAATCGGTGCATTCACCTCAAGTGCTGTGCCATAAGCAATTTTACCAGAAATGACTGCTTTATGCTCTCCTTATAACATCCCTCACGGCTATAATCACATAATAATTAATGCAGCAAAAATTACTCATTAGTACAAATGTATTCCAAAAATATGTCAGTCAGGCTTACTGATGAAAATATATTGATTCGTTTAAAAGGTGAGATTTAGGAGCAGAAAGCAGAATAAGGTGAAACACACTATGCGAAGTACAAGAGGCTCCATTCAGTGCATACAAAAGGCTTTCATTTGTTGAGCTGGTTTTTAAACCGTCTATTTCATTTTTTTATTGCAATATTTTAAGGTACTTCACATTATAAAGACTCAATATTATATTATATTCTTTCTTTCTTTCTTTCTTTCTTTCTTTCTTTCTTTCTTTCTTTCTTTCACTATCGTAGTTATATAAATTTTTATCTCAAATAATTTGAAAGATGTACCATTTCTGGAGAAAATCACATAGTTTTATTACATTTTCTCAGAAAAGTAACAAGACTACGTGATTTTGTGCTGGTTTACATGCTTGTTATTTTCTGTATGTAAAATAGGCTCTCATATTTCAAGCAACAACGAAAATTCTATAATATGCACTTTCAATATTAAAATAACAAAACTTGGATTTCTCACGAAGGAAGAGTGGTTTTGCTGCTGTAATCAGGTTTAACAACTGTCTGCAACACTCAGCATTGACAAAACTGTGCTGGTCATTGTTTACATTCCGTTATCACTTTTTGCGAGGTGCCTGGCTGGGATTTGTTATTCTGAATCACAGCAAGCCCTGTCAGAATGTTCTGTATTGTTGTGTTGTTAATACATCAATTATGCCCACAAAATGAATTGTTTTTCATCACTTAAAAAAAGTTGCTAATCACACATAATTGAATCTTTGAAAAGACAAAACAAGGACAAAGCATTTTGGACACTGAAGAAGACAAATAACCCAGGAATTCATTAAAAATACAGGCAATAGATTTTTTTTGTCTACTTGGTCAGTGACAGCATGTTTTTTGTTTGCTTAGTCAAAAAAGTTTCAGATGTTAAGAAACAAAAATATGTGTTTGTGTGATTTTTTTACTGTGTGTGCTTGAATATGTGTAGTGTATTGCCGGATACTGATACACAGTAGACAACTCGGTGAAGTCTTTAACAAGCTGTCAGGGGCCATAACATTGTTCTCCTGCAACGGTTAACACAGCACACCATGCAGCTTCAGGTAGTGACACCCTCAGTGCACCACAGAGCACTTTTGTGGTCCAACACACATACAGACAGACACACAAAAAGCTGTGCTTGTACTCGCATTCTCACTTCTGGCCCCATACACACCGAAGCAGCTAATAGGCGGCAGTGTTCTAGCTTAATGGAAGTGCAGAGAGAGAGAGTTCTGCTGTTGAGGTAGATAGGGCCCTCTGGGCAAAAACACATTAACCTATTTGGAGGGCGTGAATTCTAGATGGTGTTATTAGCAGAGAGTCTGAGCACCTTGAGCTGAGCTGCTCTAATACTCAGTGTGAGTTTGTGTGTCAGAGAGAGAAAGGAGGGAAAAGAAAGAAAGAAAATTCTTGTTTTACTGGACTATCTCAAACCGGAGTGAAGGCCTTTGCACAATTTATCTCCATGGTGTGAATCAGCAGGTTGGAGAAAAGCTGGACTTCCTTCGCTCAGGGTTTTATTAGGTTTATGGCAGGAGCACAACAACAGGTCAATGCAGTGCTGAAAAGTGAGTGGGAAACAAAACTGAACAAAAGAATCAGTTTTTTGAGTTTGACAGAAAAATGTAGCAAAAGTTTTGAGTCATCCTGCCAACGGGACATGCTGGAACAATGCTTATTAGTAAAAAAAAAAAAAAGAACTGTCATTGTCACAGCTACACACACAATCTTATACTAAATGCTTTGGAGAAAAGAACGGGGTAATTACACTTATGCCATCCACCAATTCTATCCAATTAGCCAATTAAGGCTAATTACAGTTTTAGCTTTGGCACAAGGGTTTTCATAATTAACCATTTATCAAATCTCCACCCTCTTTCTTTCCAGAAGACACCCAGGCAGCAGAATAGAGGAGGCATTCACTCCTATTCTTCCACCTTTCCCAGAGGGAGTGAGCCTGTAACTGAGCTCCAGCTTACTCCCCTGATTACATTGGCAGGGCTGTAAATACATTTATATTTAACCTTTCTTTGATAGAACAAGTTATGATTTAATAATTATTACATACACACTGGCAGCAGGGAAATAGAATATACACTATGAATAAGCTTCTTTCTATAATATTCTAAGGTTTTGACCTTAATGTGTTAAATGCACTGATATGACCTGTGCTGGGACTTGAATCTGTATAAATAAAACAAAATTGAATTAAAGTTGAACATTTATTGCCATCTGAAAAGCATCGATACTGTGAGGTGACTACAAGGTCAGCAGGGACTCCAAACTGTCCCATTTCTCTCTGCCACACACAACACTCTGACCCCTATTGTACCACTGCATTATCTACTTTTAGTCTGATTCTCCAGTTTCACAGTGTAAGTGAATTTCGTCAAGTTGTACATTATTAAAAAGCAGAAATTATTTATCTAATATTCATTATTTATATTTATACAAGGAACTTGTCCGCAGGGAGCAGGTCTCATTTTCAGCCTCATATTTTGTAAACAGGCAGTCACACAAATGACAGTTCCTCTGATTTAAAGAGACAGGCCTGCTTATGGAGAGTGATGCCTACCTTGAATTCAAATGGAAAGGTGATCAATTTTTAATTTATTTTTTCATGCAGCATTTGCATTGACTCGCTCTCAGATTCTGCAGCTGCTGTTGTCCCTTTCAAATGGACAATGGTGGCAGACAGGTGAGTTTGAAGTGGGAAATGGAAAGGGAAAATTCATCTGAGCAACAGCCCCGTGAAAATGAGACAATACCAGCTCAGATAGGGAAAGAATTTCTTCGGCATTTCTTTTGAAAAACAAATGGAGAGATCATTGAAAGATCACCCTTTGCTCCATGCTAACCCCTAAAAGAATTAATCTGAAGATGTCTTAATTAAAAACATAATAAATCTTTAACTTTCATGTTTTCTATACTTTCGTGGAAAGCCACAGACGGCTTCCAGAGAAATGTCTACAAATACCCCCAAAACCAACAGAATCATTGGCAAAGTGAAATTCTGGTAAGAGTGAACTTCTTTGCTGAGAACTCACTGGAGGTTGTGCATTAAAAAAACAGCATGAAGTTGGTCAAGACTGTAACATTAACTATGCAACTTTCAATGTTAACAACAAAGTGTAGACAGACAGAAGGGCTGGCAGGGCCAGACAGCCGTGTGCATGTTTGTTGGGTCGAGTGTGTGTGCCCGCACCTCCACGTCAGCAGTGCTTGAGTAGCTGTAAGTATGAACAAAATCACTTTTCAAGGGGAATAATGTAGAACAACATCATGTCAACTTTAGGATATATTTATATATTTCTCTGGGCTGGCATTAATTTTAAAAAAGCATTTTAAAGTTGAGGAAAAGGGAATGCTGCGCTCAAATCGCGTTACGCAGCTATGCAAATGAATGAAATGAATGTCAAAATTGCAGTGAAGAATTGATGAGGACAGAGAGCGCTTGTCTTGGTTGCGAGGCATGTGGATGATGGAGAGGACAAGTGACGTTCATTTTCAAAGGAAAGTTTCACGCCGCTATCATGGCAGCCATTGTGACTTGCAGATAAATTTTAATGCCCCACTCTGACGATTCTGTGTCACTCTCCCTTTTCCTTTTTCTTTCCTTCTTTTTTTTTTGTAAGCACCCATTGCTATCTCCTCTCCCTATCTGCGATGACATCCGAACAGACACATGTGCATGTGGCGCCAGGACCCAGAAAGCCTGTGCACAAGGAAAAGAAAGATGGGGGAAAAAGTCTTTATAAAAGATTCATCACAAATGTCTCTAATCCACTACTGCATTGTCAAGGAGATGTTATAAAGCACACATTGTAAATGGATTCTTCCCTCACTGACTAAAGTCATTTCTGCAGAGGGATGGGGGAGTGGAGCTGGGGCGACAGGGGGCATCCTTGTGTGGCACCAGACAAGTACATAGTGCGAGCAGATGAGCAGCACTCTCTGGGACTGCATTACTACCTGTCCCCAGTGCTGCGCTGCCTGTGAGCCTCACTCTAATGTACAAGCCGGCCACATTCCCCTTGTCAAGGCCTTGACGTGCACGTCAAAAATTACCCAACCTAAAGTGACAGCCCCCTTTCTTCCCATCTCTCCCCCCTCTGCAGCCTAGCCTACTCTCCAACCTGCTAAAGGAGTGCTTTGAAAGCCAAGACTGCCAGTGCCACTCTACAGCGTCAGGCACTTTATTTGTTCCTCACCGCAGGCACCGGGAGGTAAAACAATATGGATGGCACTGTGGAAGCTCATAATATTAGCTTTAGCTGTGGGCACTTGGCCATAAATATCACACTGCCTCGTGGAGAATATGATTGGAGCCACTTGAAGTATCAAGCTTTTGAGCAAAGGTCTGAAAAAAATATGGTGGCCAGGGTGTCACTACCTTTCTTTCATCTCTTATCAAATCACCCTTCAGCTCCTCCATCCTCCCAGTGCAAAGTGACACAAGTCTCTCATGCTTTTAGTGGCACTTTGAAAAATAAGACCTCAGTGAAGCAAAAATAATCACTCTTTTCAACACTTCACTTCATCTGGTGATGCTCTTCACTCCTCCATTTCAGAGCCTCTTCAATCACACATGGTGATTTTGGGTATAATTTATGTATTTTCTGTTGGAGGGGCAGAAAAAAGGAGAAAGTGACAAGAGGAGCTTCTTCCTGCCACAAACACAAAGACAAACATCCACAAGGGCACAAAATCAGACAGATTTGTACAGCTTTGATCTCTTCCACTGCCTGACTCTTACATTAGTGAAAACGTGATATTTTACAATCTGATCTGATCTTTTTAACCCCTCATGGCAATTTGCATATATGTGTATGTTTCAGGAACAATATGAGAGAAAGAAGAGAAATATTTAGCTATCTCATATCTTGTATTCACATTTTTTTGAGGAGAAATTTGTTTTTGATTTAAAACCTTCCTGCTAACTCTTATATTGACATGTTTTAAGACACGCAAACATCCTACTGAACATCCTCAGAGACATGTTGATCATGATAAGAACAGCCTGGATCAAGTACAGTGAAACGGACACCTCAGCCTGATCTGCAACAAAAACACTTTGCTGTTTCGCCAATCAATAATCTTTTGTTGCTTGGATCTTTCCTCTGTTCAGCTCTACACATTCCCAGACTGACACCATTCAGTCAGTGCTATAAATCTATTAAGCTCAAAGAGAATAGGAAAATAAACTGCTGTTTTTGGACAACACAAAACCAAAACAAAACTTAAACTGAATTGCACAAGAGAAGATGGTAACAGCTCTTCAAAACGATGCTTCAAAGATCAATACAAGCACCAAAAATATAAAAATGACCATTAAAAAAAACCATGAATTCATCCAGGAAACAAACAGGCAAACTTTTCTAACATTATGTTCTTCATTACTTCTCTCAACCATACAGTGTAGTAACGGGTTAATAGAGTGGGCTGAATGCCCTTCCTGACGCAACCCTCCATAGTGAGAGGGGCTTGTGTTTCCACCTAGAATCGAACCAGGGACATTTTGTTTGTAAAGCAAATGTGTGAACCACTACACTACGGGGGACACCTATACCTGATAGCTAATAAAATGAAAACAAAACTTCCACCTGCAAGATAGTAAATGGGTAATACTTGTGTTATATGCTGTTAAAAGTGATCATCTGTGTTCTATAGTTTTCCTGTATGTGCAGGTTCTATTTTGAGATTACATCTTATCTAAAGGGCAGCATGGTGGTGTGGTGGTTAGTGCTTCTACTTCACAGCAAGAAGGTACAGGGTTTCAATCCATTTCCTGTGTGAAGTTTGCATGTTCTTCCCGTGTCTACATGGGCTCTCTCTGGGTACTCCCAGTGGCGATTCTAGAGTCCGCTGTGGCCCTAGGGATAAGTTCACAGGGGGAGCCCCTCCAACCAGCATTCATATCCATTATGTTATAAATAATCTGACAGTAACATGCTATTATTGTCAATGTAAAAAGCTTTCATGTGGGGAATTAGAATTCCTCAAATGTAACTTTTGAGTGTGCTTTGCAGGCTTGGTTTTCACCATTCATTGTTTATCCTTTACATTTAGTGTGATAGGGACAATGTAATAGTTCCAGTACAGAGGATTGAACTCATACGCTGGAGCCTCCACTGGTCAATTAAGATTTTATATAATGAAAATATACAGTTTTCAGTATCATAAAACCACCAGGCATACACTACAGATATGGAAAATACAATAAAATACACACTACACTGCACACATAGTACAATAATTTACACCATTACACCTTAGTAATTTGGAGTACATTTGTCCAAGTTTTTTTGCATCTAAATTTTATAACTTAGCTTTCATAGCTTGACAGTTAGCTTGGTTAGCTTGGTTGCTATAAAACAATAGGTAAAAATTACTCTATAAATGGCAGAGACTATGTTTATATCACTAACGATACCCAAGACTAAGCTGACTGGTTATGAAGAGTTAATAGTGTAACGTGTACTGTAATAGTGGTCACATCGTGCCAGCAGAGCTGGACACACTAGGCTGTGCTGCTAGCTAATTAACTAAGTAAAAGTAAACAAAGTAAAAAATGTGATCCTAGTAGAAGTTACAAGTGTTTAACGCTAGGCTAGCAGCATTTCATTATCTAGCATTATATCAGCTCCACTCACCACTGTCTTGCCCCCCACCTACAATTCCCTTTTTTCTTTTTCACTCCCAGAAGGATAACTCATCATTTCCTCTCCCCTCTCTTTTCATTGAGTGGCTTTCCTTGTTGTCATCAGGTTTGTTTAAAATGAATCATGCACACCATTTACAACAGGAGGGAGTGAGGTCAGGCTACTCTAGTTTCTTCCCACAGTAAAAAAAACAGGACTTTGGAAACTGGCCATAGGTATGAATGTGAGTGTGAAAGCTTTCCTGATTTCCTGTGTTAGTCCTGCAACAGACTGGGTGTCCAGAGCCTACCCTGCCTCTCACCCTATGACAGCCGGAATTGACTCCAGTGACTCCAGTGACTCCTAAATTAATAAGTGAAAAAACTGACGGATCTTCTCATCTTGTTTAGTTTTGTGCAAATATGCACAAGGTATGTGTTTGTTGTTAAAGGCAAAATAAAACCAACTGATGATTTATCAACTGCACATTTTTATGAAGGGAAGGGAGCTTGACACTAGCTAGCAGCAGGTCAACTTAATGTGCAAAAAATGTAAAACATTTTTTGTCAGGGTTGGCGCAGTGTTGCAGTGGTTAGCACTGTTGCCTCACAACAAGAAGAGTTCTGGTTTGAACCTAGTGAATGTAAACCAGGAGGTTTTATGTGGTTCTATCTGGAGTTTGCATGCTGTTTTTGTCCCTGTAAGGGCTTCCTTTGTGTACTCTGATTTCCTCCCACAGTCCAAAGACATGCATGCCAAGTTAACTGCTATCGACCATAGTGTGTGGTTTTCTGTCTCTTTCAGTTGGCCCAGGATGGACTGGTGATCTGTTTGAGGTCTACCCCATCTCTCACCCAATAACACCAAGGATAGGCTCCAGGGGTTAGCCATTTACTCAGGTGTTATATTCACAAAAGAACTCAGAAAATGTATCAAATGTTAAAAGTAAGACATTCTTCTATTTTCTGAAATTTTTAATGAGATTTGATGACAGCAACATATCTAAAAAAAAGTTGGGACAGGGCCATATGTACCACTGTGTGCATCCCCTCTTCCTTTAACAACAGTCTGTAAATGTCCAGAATAGCAGTGCTGGACCTTTCGGAGAGGAATTTTGTCCAATATTGTTTAATGTATGATTCCGGCTGCTCACCAGTCCTGGGTCTTCTTTGTTGTATTTTGCATTTCATGGTGTGTTAAGTATTGTATTGAGTATATGGTAGTTAAGTATTGTCCTACTAAAATATACAAGGCCTTCCATGAAAAAGTTGCTGTTTGGAAGGAAGTGTGTGCTCCTCTATATACCTCTGAGCGCTGATTGTGCCTTTCCACATGTGCAAATTGCCAGTACCATAGGCAACAATGCCTTCCCATACCATCAGAGATGCAGGCTTTTCAACTGAGGGCTGATAACATGCCAGATGATCATTCGCCTCTTTAGTATGGTGGATGTGGCATCCATGAGTTACAGAAAATTCAAATTTCAATTCATCTGAGCACAGAACCGTTTTCCACTTTGTCTCAGTCCATTTTAAATGAGCTTTGGCCCAAAGAAGGTGGCAGAATTTCAGGAATTATGCTCATATATGGCTTCTTCTTTGCATAATAGAGCTTTAACCTGCATTTGGCCATGTTCTGTTTTCACAGACAGTGAAGTGTTTCTGAGTCCATGCAGTGATTTACATGAGAGAATCATGCCAGTTTGCAATGCAGTGCCGCCTGAGGGCCCAAAGATTATAAGCATCCAATATTGGTTTTCAGCTGTTTTGCTTATGCACAGAGATAACCCAAGATGTTATGAATCTTTTGATAATGTTATGTACTGCAGATGAAGGAATATTCAAAGTCTTTGCAATTTTACGTTGAGGAGCATTATTCTGAAATTGCTCCACAATTTGTCGATGTAGTTTCTGGCAGAATGCTGAACCTCTGCCCACTTTTACTTCAGAGAGACTCTCTGTCTCTAAGGTGCTCTTTTTATACCCAATCACATTACTGGCCTGTTGCCATTTAACGTAATTAGTTGCAACATATTCCTCCAGTTGTTTCTTTTGAGTACCACTTACTTTTCTAGCCTTTTATTGCCCTTCTCCCAACTTTTTGGACATGTTGATGAGTTAGTATTTTTCATGAAATAGTAAAATGCCTGACTTTAAACATTTGATATGTTTTCTTACCTCTGCCATGATCTGTGAGGATAATACATTATAATGCACCAGCTATGCATACGCCCCTGGTGGTGGACTTCAAGTGGACTCAAATAAGTATAACAACAATGACCTCAGCTGTCCAAGTCCATAACAGAG
The DNA here is from genome assembly GCA_015106775.1 of Etroplus canarensis. Taxonomy (NCBI): domain Eukaryota; kingdom Metazoa; phylum Chordata; class Actinopteri; order Cichliformes; family Cichlidae; genus Etroplus; species Etroplus canarensis. The sequence goes on from VUQH01009238.1 coordinate 29,460, forward strand.
CACAATCAAGATCTTATCCACCCCTAAGTTGGATAAACAGTTAGGAAAATGCTTTCTGCTATTAAAATAATATTTATGTAAGTTTAAATGTTTAATCATTTAGATTAGTCTGAACTCCTTAGTACTGCATCATACCTAAGTTAACTCATAACATTTCTATTACAACATCATGAAGTTTTTGCATAATGCTTTTAAAGACAGTCTTGTGAAATTACACAAGCAATTAAAATAAAATGTTGCTTTCACATGCATTTGGACTGTTATACCTATACTGAAGACACACTGTCAGAAGAAGGTCAGTAAAGTATAAATATACATATTCTTCCAGTGTTGTATGAACTCATGGAAGGAAAAACTTCAAGGCAGCTTGAGTTCATCATTTATATATAGAGCTGTACAAACTACTATTCCAGTACAGTTGGCGCAATCATTATTATCTTTCTGCGAGGAACTTTAGAAAAGTTTATGTACCATATTCGGATGTAGTGTTAGTTTGAACTGGATTAGAAGTAGATGCAAACCAGAGAATGAGTATCAGCCCTTTCTCCCTCGTTCTCTTGTATCCACATCAGCGCACACAAAACACTTACATCTGAGCCGGGTCACTTAGGACCACTGCCTCATCACTTTAACTAAGTTACACAATCCTCAGCTCTGCTGTCCTTTAATCCCCACTTTCCCTCCTCTCACATCACCCTCCTCCTGCACTCGCATCTGTGTCCCCAACTGCTGTGCAATTAAAGAGAGATGAGCAGTGCTGTTAGTTCATAAAAAAAGGAGTAAAAAACATAATGTAGTTTGCGTGTCACCATAAATTTACTGCATGCTGAAACTTTAAAAGAGCTGATGAATAATTCGAAAAGAGTGCAAAGGGGAACATGGGTGGTGGTGGCAGTAGTAGGTTGGGTTGGTAAAAGAGATAGATGGAATGTGAAGAAGAAGACAACAAGAGAACAAGGGGGGGAGAAGGTAGAGAAATGACACTGTTATTCATACAGCCCTTTGTCACAAGTTTAGAGTGAAAGATGCAAAACTTCAAGCACACAGTCTCCCGTGGGTGAGATACTGCAGTTCAAACAAAGTAAACAACTGTTTTACTCTGATGCACACTTTAGTCTTGCTGGAGGCTAAGTTGCCTTCCTGCTGCAGCTGGTATTGTGGCACACTTTGCCAACAGGGGAGAGCGCAAAAATTGTTGCAAAGATCTCACAGTATTCTAACCAAGTGTGGCACGCAGGAGACTCAGCCTTGTTATTTACATAAAACAAGCAGGTTGGCTTTCATGAACAAGGAACTGCTTAAGTAGAAGAGGGTCATGAACACGGTATGACATAGTACAAATATGTGCTCGTTTAGAGAAAACTTGAACTGTCAGAGATGAGGACGAACATCTGGGAAGAACAGAGGTGTTTGAAAAAAATTTCCTTATTAACTTCATTGCAATTACATAAGCGACCATGGAGCTGGATATGGATTTTCGCCATTTTTATTTGAGCTAAATGTGAACTACCATAGTGATGAAAAACTGTAACAGTGATTTTTGATAAATTTAGTTCCAGTGGTTATTATAGCCAGGTAAATCAATAGATGAGTTTTGAAAATTGCATTCTATTTTCAATTAAACAATTAATCATTTAGCCCTTAACGACTAAATTCTGCTTTATGAATATTACAACTAAGACCTTAATGGGGCTCCAGTACGGGTTTTATTCTGATATAGAAAAATAAGGCAAAACGACTATATCAAAAGCACACAAATGTAAAAACAATTAAAGATAAAATATGTGCAGAAAAAAAATGAAGCCTAAGGTTAGCTGCAGCTGTTTAGTGAAGTGATAAGACTTTAATGTTTTACCTAGTCCAGGAGAAAATCCTCCACAAGAACACATATCAAAGCCCCTGTTTAAAAAAGAAAGAAAGATTGCACAGAAACACGCCAGTGTTTGTGCAGGATGCAGGCTGTTTATCTGAATATTGTCAAGTCTTAAATCTGGAGGCCTAAACACCATTTATCCCCCTCTCAAATATGGGATTTGAACTTTACTTACAAAAGAAGAAGAAAGAAAAAAATGCCTTCAGCCTTTCTACGGTAGCAACTTCTAACAAAAAAATAATCACAGGTTGAGAATGTGATGATCCACATACAGCAGCAACATAAATGAAGATTAAAGCCAGTTTACTTTAAAGACATACAGTAGTTGTTTGCTGCAGTGAGTGAAAGACTCAAGAGATTAATTGTTTTTAACAAATTTCATACTGTGCAAAGGCTATATACACTTGTAATGTTTAGATTCCTATCCATCCCACAACACCAGCAAGTCCCAAATACCCCGTCAGCATGATCAAACATACAGTGGGAGTAATAAAACACCCATCAGCTAGTCTGCTTACTTAGCCTTTGTGGCCACTGGCCAGTTTGTGAATATATGAGCCATGGTTTTAGGTTCTGTCACGATTGTTGAAGAATATTGAACAAATAAATAAATCATAGTCAATTGGGAAAATAGCCAAAAGATGAGTTGTTCTATTATTATTACCTCTGTCAAGGAAGTTGTTTTTCGTTCAGTTTGTTTATCTGTGTGTGTGTGTGTGTGTGTGTGTGTCTGTGTAGGTGTTAGTGTCAGCATTATGCAAAAAGTTACAAACAGATTTGCATGAAAATTTTACTAGGGTTGGCCCAAGATAAAGTGATCAAATTTGGACGTCAATATCAATCTGAATCTGGATCCAGGAACTTTTTGAAGGATTTTTGAAGGCGGAGGTATGCAGTCGTGGACTGCCCTTATCATTTTTTTACCTGTGCCACAGAGGTCATGTTTTTGGTTTGTTTGTTTGTGTGTGTGTTAGCAGGATCACAAAAAACTTACAGAAGCATTGGCATAAAAGTGTTACTGGGGGTGGGACTTGTTGCAACTTAGAAGCAATTCATTTCTGGAGTCAATCCACCTCTGGAAAAGAGGATTAGAGGATTGTTCAGCTGTGGTATAAGCAAACAAACAACAACTTCAAAAAACCCCACAACAACTCAGTTTTACACTTCTATCTAGAGGCTAAAAAGTAATACTGCAAAACTATCAGTCTGTGACCAGTAATGATTGCTACCTCCACCAAGGAGGCTGTGGTTTCGGTTCTGTTTGTTTTTTATTGTTAGCACAATTATGCAAAAAGTTATAGATGTATTAGGACAGAAATTTCACCATTGGTGGGATTTTGCCCAGTGTAGAAGTGATTAACTTTAGGAATTAATCTGGATTCACTTTAAAGAAATCTTGAACATCGTGCGACACTGTTTTTTTTTTTTTATTATTTATTTTTTATTTTACTTCACAAACATGATAAACATGCATCAGTTGAATTTTTCAGACATGTAATAACAGCATGTGTACAGTTTCCAATTAAAATTAAACCTCTCACAAATGGACAAATGTTACCACACACAACAAACTGGCACATTGCTTTCTGCTCAAATGTACATACTAAATAAGATATGGGGGAAAATGAACCCATTTCCCCTTTCGTTACTTTCAAATGCAAATTGGGTCCTTCATTAAAATGTGTGGCTAAACTTCATTAGCAGCAGATATTGATTTTCAGGCTGCGACGATCTGATAGGCCCTATAGGCAAGTGAAGGTACAAAGGTTTGTCTAAATGCTAACTGGTAGTATGTGGCTGGGGGCTAAGTGTAGTTCTGGCTCTGAGAGATATAGAACATCTGGAGAGGTAACATTTACATAAGCTTCTCTTTGTACATGGGAACCTTCATTAACATCGCACTGCTTTGAACTTAGGAGATGGTAATACCAATGAAACTGAGTTAGGAAGAGGCAGTGTATTGTTTTGTTGCAGCCATGTGCTGTTATCTTTGAGAGTGTGTCCAGTTTTTTCTCTGTTTGTAGAAAATGTCAAATTGTTGGGACCAAAAACAATTGAACTGTTTTGATATCAGTTTTTAGGGTCTCCAGATGAGTAGCAATAAATGTAAACAACTATGACACATATAGGAAATAATCATTTAACTTGTTTAGTGTGAGAGGAGTTTAGTTTGACAGGTATTGATTCATTGTGATACGTCAGATAACTGATCACC
>VUQH01009240.1:4901-27720 GCA_015106775.1 Etroplus canarensis
TATATATATATATATATATATATATATATAGAGAGAGAGAGAGAGAGAGAGAGAGAGAGAGAGATTGTTGAAGTTTAAAGAAGAGAACTTCATTGTATGTCTAAAACAAACAAGCTAAAAAGTTTGGCACTCACACGGTCTGCTCTTTCCAAAGTTTAACCAGTTCAGCTGTCAAACCTGCATCCAGAATCAGTCGACTCACAAGGGACACATTACCTACGGAATAAAGACAAGGTATATTTTACATATTTCAGGAATTACAGCACAGCAACAGTGCGTGATAGGGGCATTATACTAATGGAAACAACTGTAGTCTCTTGTTTACAAATCTGGGCAGGGAACATTAATAAGTTATTCTTTTGGAATGTGGACCTGCGCACTGAACCTAATCAGATCTTCTGATTTTCTAAATGTAAGAATAAAAGTAATTATCATGATGATAGACGTCAGGGTCTGAAAAAGAGCACCTGTGTTCAGCCAGTGTTTTTCTCTAAATAAATGAAGGGAAAAGTGATTTTATGGTACTTGTCAGAAAACCATTTAGCAGAGAGAATTGTATGGCTATTACTATTCAGAAAGTAAAACGAATTTTGTGAAGGATTGGCTGTTGTATATTTAGGAAAGAGATGATGCCAGAAAACTGAGTTTAAATCTCATCTTAAAAAAATTGCTTTTCCAAATGAAATCCTTCAAGCACATTTCTTTCAAAGCAGCCAAACAGTTTCAACACAACATCTCCTGAGTGTTGCTTTAAACCATGTCCATAACATTTCACAATGACTCAGCATACTGCATAAACAGCAGCAAGAAGACCATTAATGCCAAACTATATGATTTGACCTTGGGTACTTCGATCCATTAACTAGATGATGGTGGTAAACCATCCTAGGGGTAGGATCCATTATGTGATGACAAATCAAACACTATGAGTCAGTGTGTAGCATGACAGCATCAGGCTTCTAGGAACCTCCGTCGATGAGTCTGACATCATCCTGCTTAGGCTATACTAATGACCAAAGTCGTGCTCTGACCTTGAGATCCTGGCCATCAAGATTTCAGAGTGGAAAATATTTTTGACCGTGACTAACTGTAAAATATGTCATTCATGAATATGTACAAATACCAGCTAATGCATGTACTTAAGTATTCAACTCGCTCTATACTGTTTTAGGTGTATATAAACAATGTACGAAACTCATGAAACCAACACAAATGTGTCAAGTGAAATAAAACTGAAAAAGATGCATGACTCACATGCATCTGGAGTGTTTCTATCAATGTACTGGTTGAAGTCGAGGAGAAATTGGGTGTTGTTGAGTGACAACTTCAGCTCTTTGCAGTACTCCCTGAAGAAACAATACTGGTCAGTTGGAATCTCCTGTATAGTATAAGAAGGCTCTACAGTAATATGAGGCCCACTCACCTTGGCGCGATGTAGGTGTAACCAAACTCATCAAACTTCTCCTGCTGTATGGTCTCTATGGCTTTTGAAAAGGACAAACCAACTTTGTTCAGGATTAACATTTATCAGATATTATATTATCCAAAAATATATTTCCACATTTAAGTACAATAAGTGCTTAAATGTGTGCTCACTATACATGAAATTACACACTGTGAGATGACATGACAAGTAGACAAGCAGAAATGCTGTTGGCTGATACACAGACAATGTGCACATTCCACAGCAGTCTCCAAAATCCATAGGCACACACAGACACAAATATATTGGACAGATATGAAGTGATGGATTAAGGTAGATAGTGTGAATGGAGTTAGAGTGGGAAGTCATGAGCGAATAACTGGCTGAGAAATACTTGCCTTCTTGCCCTGTTGTGACCCCAGAGACAAAGAGCAGGGGCGAGGTGAAAGTAAGAAAGACAAAGGGCAAATAAAAATCAATTCATCATCTGACAAATGATGTCATGTCTGGGAAATATGCTGAGATTTGTGAATATTCCCTACAGTAGGTAATAAAATACTATGTTGTACTAAAAGAATATTACCTCTAATAGATAATATATATAAAAGAGATTGATTGCCCATGGCAGAAAAGCAGAGCATGAAACAATGAAAGGTGGGCTAGACCATGGGAATGCAAAAACCAAGATGAAAATATACAACAAAATGAGATAAAAAACTTCTTCCAGGGTTTTGTTTGCCCTGAGTCTGGATTTTATTTAAAATACTATCTGGTGATTCTTATCACATAAATGACATGGCAGGCATTAATGGCTATCATTCACTAGTCTCTTAAAATGATGCATTTTTGGACATTGCCTTTAAAATATATTGACTCGTGTGGTGCAGTCTGCAAAAACAATTACTGAGCACTGAGTTTCCTTGGGGTCCTGGAAATCTGGTGCAGGATGAAACATGTCCTTCACATATAAAACATAACAGGCAGATTCATTGTCACTCTGTCTCTATAGACTGGGCAGGGTGTCTTTATGTCCACTGGCTTTCCACACATTCATTCTTTCCCTTTTTTAATTTTGCTCTTTACTTATTTGTCACCATCTCCTCTATGCAGCATTAGGTCATTTGTTCAACAAATACAGCATTCCTGCTATAAAGATAAAAACTAAATCTGCAGCATTTTCATCCACCTCACATTTTGAGGACACTTTCTAATGTGTTAAGAGAACAAGTGCCTGCAGAAACCACATGCTGCAGGAAATTAGTAATATGGATTAGGGTAGTGGTTTGGTGGTCTGGCTCATATGGGAAACTCAATATGGGATTCTAAAGTTCTCTGTATGGAAAACTTTAGAGTTCCATCTCCCTATCGGAATGGACTGTGGCACTAAGGCACAGCATGTTACTTTCTTTAACAGGCCTGTAAACGTTCTGACAGCATTTATGGCACAGTGACAGAGTCGTTATGGCAAGCTAGGGAGCGATAGGCTGAGGCTGAAAGAGTCAGTCAAGATTTCATCTGTTGGAATAGCTGCATCATTAGTTGTTTTTGCTTTGTAGTGTAACATCAAAGTTATGAAAAATTAACTAAAGCCAGTAATGTACTGAATGAGGTGTTTTCTGTTAAATATATCTTTTGATCAAAATGACCATCCACCTATATTTTTATAAGCATGAGCATCCCTAACAGCAAACATTGTGTGAAATGCAACAATGCAAACATATAAAGAACACACAAGCTCGTGCAGCTGAAGGGCATCATATAGCAATACAAATACAGAGGACACAGAACACTGAGTACTTGCCCCAAGAAGAAGCTGTAAAATCCCAGAGTAGAAGCAGGACAAGAGAAAAAAGGTGTATCAGAATAAGAATACAAAGGCTTTTACAAAGAAGGACACACAGAATGTGAATGTGTGAGTGTGACTGAGTTCTGTTTTTGTGATTTATAAGCAACTATTATATTCGCTACATTCTGAGCTCTTAGAAGAAGCAGTCAGATTGTATTATACAGAAAGCCTTGGGAGCATAGAAAATAAATAAATAAATAGACTGAAGAAAAAAGATTACATCGGGAAGGGGAGAGGGGTATCAAGAAGACTGAAGAGCATGAGGTGAGGACAGGTTTATAGATTAGATAGACAGAGAAACAGGTTGACAGTCAGAGAAAAAATCAGAGTAAAGCATGTCTGCTTAAGGTAGGTCACCACCCTGTTAAGAATTTAGGAAAGAAAAGCTGGACTTAATGACAGGATGGAAGATATACTTGGCTTCAGAAATATTATTAAAAGTGTAATGTGCAAAAGAAGAAAACCAGTTTTGCAATAGATGTGATAATGAGGACATGAGGGAGGTTTTGTCTTCTCTTAAGCCACAATAAGGGCAAGATGAAGGGAGTAAAGAAGGCTAGAAGTGCAAAACAGACAAGATCAAAAGACCCGGTCCTTGGGCTGGGTCTGAGAGAGGGAAAGCATGTGGAAGAGTTTGTGTGGGAGTGAAGGGTGACTGACCAGTGGGTTACACTACAAAAGAAAAGCTCTGTGGGGATTCGCTGATTTCGAGTAGCAAATACAAAGGAGTCGCTGTGGTTCCAGCTAGGGGCAAATAATGCAAAGCAAGCGAGGATACTCAAGAGTACAACCCAAAGAAAGTATGCTTGGGAGTAAGCTGTGAAGCACAAACAAGATTAACTCTCATTGATTTGTTTGCATGCCGGTTTTCATGAATGTGTTATACTCACACATGGCTTGCTTTATATCATCCCCCAGTTTAGCTTGAATGAAGTGTTCACTGTATTTAGGCAAAACAAGGGCCAAGCTGCACAAAATACAAAGAAAGTCACACTTAAAGGTAGCATTTGTGGTTATTTGAGTAAAATTGTTTTGGGAAACTACAAGTAATTTATAGCGACACTTCAAATATAAGTATGCTTTCCAAAAAGTTGTTTCTGAGAAAAAAAACAGTATATTTTTGTGCATGTTTAATGAACTGCAAAAATAATCTCTTAAATGTAATTAACGAAGAGAGCCTGATGTTTGAAACTAAAGAGTGACCCTGGTTTGCTTAAGCGGCATCTTCCCACATTTGATGGCTCAGTAGTAAATGGGACTGACATAGAAACAGCTTCATCAAACCTTAAAAAAAAAACTGATGGTTCTTCTTGTAATATGCCTCACCTGTAATCTGTTCCATTGACTGGTGCCCACGTGTAGGTCCTGACTCCTCTATCTATATACCTCTGTCAAAGACACACACAAAAACTAGAATTCAGAACTATTCAGTAACAGCAGATTTATGTATTTTATGTATTAGTTGTTTTAAACAATTTTTAAACAAATCATCCCAAACCAGAAATCCTGGCACATTGTCAGCACCTCAATCATGGTGCATACATAGTCCAACCTATCCTCACAGCAAGAGGATCTTCATTACAAGTAGCAACAAACAAATACCTTATTGTAGCTGGGAATCTAACTTATGTAAGATTATAAAATGCAAGTTACTAAGTGCAATGTTTTTAAAATGTTATAGTTTTAACAGTTTACAACATGTAAGTAATAAATATTTGCATTAACTACCGCCTTAATATGTCAATATGGCCTACTGTAAGCATAGTACACTGTACCTGTAGCATTTTGGCAGGAATCTCGCTGACTCATTCATGAAATTAGTATAATCTTGCATTGAAATATACGGTAATGTATGCCTCAGTTTGCCTATTTTACAAACTCCCACCACTTACAGTACTGCACTACAATATGTTAATTCCTTTAAGCATTTTGTCTTACCTCATCCTGAGTTTTCACCAAAGTTTGAATGGTACGTTCTCCCGTCTCACCATCAATCATCATTTTCCTTATCTACACATTTAGACAATGACACAGTGAAGTAACACTTCTACTTAATCTGATTCCATGAAAATCAATTATATTTTACAAGTCTTTCTCATAAGCTCATATCAACAGTTTACAAGGGTCACCTGGAAAATCACTTGTACTGTAGAGCATAAGATTAGTGGCTTTATGAGGGGACATGATGCTCGGATACCTTACCTTATGTTTGTGTGGCAAGGTTTGACCTATATGAGTGTTTACGCGTGTTTTGAGGGGCTTTTGAGTTTCTACATACTTACCTCCACCTTGATGTCATTTTCTAGCTCAGCATCCAGGAAGTCCAACGTAACAGGCTCCTGAAATTTAGGATTCTGTGGAAAGCAATACTATGTTAGACTGACACTGAAGAGAGGCACGGTTTAAGATTAACTAGCAACAACCCAAACTAAAACCATATGAAATGATCAGCATGATCAAAACAAAGGAGAACCTTGGTCTGACTTTAGACTTTTTATTAGGCGAGCTGGAATGAGTCTTTATACAAGAGACTGTTATCTGTATATCATAAAACAGTTTTGACATATAAATTAATCTAAAGCCTACTGTGCTGATACAGAAAAAAACTTCCTGTGCCTCTGCACCTTGGTACTAAAGTACACAGATAAGACAGTTTAAAATCATTAAACTCATTCTGCTTGTAACTGTATCAAAGTTTAAAACTGAGAATACTTAAGCCACAAAATATGCTTTTGTAAATTAGGAATTGTTCAATTAAACAAAAATTGTATTATAAATATTTAACATTTATTCTGTCTTATCTTAAGCTACAGTTACACAGGTCTACGGGCCAGCTGGCAACCACCTACACATATCCTGCTGTATCTGCCCAAGGAATTACACTTACCAAACTAAAACATGTCAGCAGAGTAATCACTATTCATAGTCACTTGCTAGAGGTTATTGTAACCTAGATAATACACAGCTCCCAACACTCCACTGTTTTGTATCAGCTTCATTATGAGTATTTATCTGAATTGGTTAATGCAACATCACTTCCTTCTTTTTCTGTAATTGTGAGAACCTCCAAATTAGACATTTGGCCTCGAAAACTACTTTTCTACTTAAAATGATCAGTGTAGCTATATAAGATTCAGTTAGTCCTTACCAATTTGAAATTATTTTAGTCATGAATGGTACAAAAAATATTTGACATTATTTTTATCTTCAGGTCTGAGGTCATCAAAGCCATTCACAATAATGGAACTGCAGCTCTGAGTAAAACCTGTTACCCAGCTGTTGTGTTATTTTAACAAAAAAAATTAAATATTCACAAGTATGTTATTGTGCCTGTGTGACATGAGAGACAATGGGACAATCATACTACAATGGAAGTTAAAACTGTGTATATCTATGAAGCTGATGAAACTGTTTCTATGTCAGTCCCATTTACTACTGTGTATATCTATTACCTATACACAGTAATAACTGAAGTTTTATATGGTAATTTAAATTACCATTTCATTCTGCATACTGTTTATAAAACTTCAGTTATTACTGTGTATAAGTAATAGATATACACAGTAAAGACAGTCACTTACACTTTCTAGTATTTATTCATTTATTTATTTAGATAATATCATAGATATAGATAGATAAATATACATTTTCAATGCATGGTTAAAGATGAAAGGCTTGAGAGATTCCAGAGTTAAATATTAAATTCTCAAGTGGAAACAAAGTCTGAATAACACATGGCGTACCATAGTTGTGGGTAGCTGGGTGGCAGATAGACATTTAGGTATTAATAATATGTGATGGCCATAAGTTGTTTGCATTTAGAGTTTCTTTTCTGGTCAATTTGTTAATTTTCCCTAACACATGAATCTAATCAAAACCAGGACATAAAAAACAGAGGGTGACATGTAGCAGCACTTTGATGACATATCTGACAGCAGACACAGCTGAAACAGATTTGATACAAAGTGACACTGAACTCTATGAATGTCCTCTCTTAAAACCCTATACGTCTGAGTGGCTTTATGGTGGTATAAAATAGTAGCAGTAATCTTGTGCTTCTCTATAAAACAGCAGTATATGGAATCTGATATCAGGGTGTCCTTCATACCTTTTATTCACTCAGAATGAATGGAGCGTTGAAGTGGTATTTTCTACATAGTTTCTTGCATGGTGGTATGGAGTGTGCAAGCAGCACTGCAACTCAAGTCATATAGAATTTGACTTTAAAGCATTTGGGAGACTGAAGAATAACTTTGCTTTTGTGAAGGTTTAAAATAAAGTAAGTAGGTAAAGTGGGAAAAGGTACACAGACAAGAAAAGCAGTTGCTGAAATAATCATTTACAGTAAAGAGCATGAGTCAAGTTTCTTACATGACAGTGGAATAAACTGAAGCAACAAAGGAAGATGACGATGAAGCATCTCAACATGGAAATGAGAAAAGAAAGAATAAATGATGAAGAGGTACAACACTGGGTGATACAGAATGAAACATCAAACATACGCTAGGCAGGAAAGAATATAAAAAGAACAGAAATGGGAACAGTGGATGGTGTGAACAGCAAAGAAAAAAGATCAAATAAAACATAAGGAGTTAGAAAAGAAAGGATGAGAGAGTAAGAGAGCACTGTATGCTAACAATCTGGTGAGTAGAGATTGGGTGTGAGATCAAAATGAGAACACTCCAGCAGCAGGGTAGGTTGGTGTGATGAATATAAAATATGTACAAATATAATCAAATACAGAGAGAGCTGAGGCAGTGAGTGAGGGACAGAAAGAGAGAGAGGCCCATCAGTATTCATACAATCTCCCATTCAGTGAGACAATGAGCCTTACATACTTACAATGTGTGGAGGGCTGATGGGAAAATAGCTTGCTTGAATGCTACATTAATACCTTTGATGCTTGTGTATTTGTGAGATTCTGTGTTATTACAGTAATGTTGCTTTAAGCTCACATAGATTTTTATACAGATTTGAGGAAACCCAAAGTCATAATATTATGATTTATGACATTATTAATATAAACAAAGCACAATGGCAAAACAGTATTGTAGCAACACCACTCTCCTTCCTCTCCCCACTGTATTTTCACGACTCTGTAGTTAAATCAGCTACAATTACAAAATCAAGCTTCAGCAAGAAATGCTTTTATGGCCCAGTGAAATTTTGGAAATTGAACTGAATTTTTTTGCATGAACTTTACTGTATATACTCTCATTTTTGTTATAATTTATGAAATGTCTTAAACTGTTAAAAATGTGTCACTTACTTTTTTCTCAGTACAAAACCTGACACAAAATATACCCTCCCTGATGTATCTGAATAAAATATGAAATATTATCACACATTTGTTTAAAAGAATGTATACATAAACTGACAATAATCACAAACAACAGAATAAAGTAGCATCACTTCAGTGTGGGAGGAAATTCCCAAGCGTAGGACTGAAAACTACAAAAGAGAACAGTCTCCAAAAAAGGTGATGGTTGCCTGTGGCCATTGCATCTTTGTTCATTGAAATCTTTTCATCTACAGAGAACACTACACGACTACTTCTGCAAACTATATTACATCTACTGTATCTCACCTCGTGAAAAGTGACAGCATACTTATTATTGAGTCTGAGCTTCCTGTTACGAATCCTTTGCTAGGAAATTCATGAAAAGATAAACAGATAAATTTTGATGTCTCTAAAGTTTGAGAGGGAGGGGAAGATATACAGTTTCAGGAAATGCTGTCAGGTTAGAGAAAAAAATTGCACCAGCTTCCAGATAAGAAAAACAAATAATACACAGCCTTGCAAAAGTTTCACACTCTTTTGAACTTATTTATTTATACTGAGATTAAATTGTATACAGGTGGACTCTATTTACTACTTAGGTTACTTCTGAAGATAATTGGTTGCACGGGATTTTATTTGTAAAAAAACAAACAAAAAACAATAAAACAAAACCATGAATCATTTTCCTTCCATTTCAAATATATACACTACTTTTTGTTGGTCTATCACATAAAATCTCAATAAAATACATTTACATTTGTGGTTGCAACGGGACAAAATGTGGAGAAGGTACGGATACTTTCGCAAGGCACTGTATATAGTTTTCAACCACTGTCTGTAAATGTTACTTCTTTTGCTTTCAGGAGCCATTAGCTGTTGTTATACTTGATATCATTACTTTATAAATGATTATTATTTGTGGATTAAAAACATGCCAATGACCACTCCAATAAAACTTATTAAACTAAGAATTAAAATAATTGAATTAGCACACGTTTGCCTTAATGAATTTACAGTAGATATTAAACTGATAGATGGAATGTGTCTCAAGAGGTGCTGTTCTTAAGTTCTGGGCAGCATATTGCCCTTATGCACTCTTATGCTTACTTGCCTCAGGGTGCAGGTAGTGGAATTCACATGGATTTGTTGAAAAGTGGGCAGAGACCTCCTGTGAGGTCATAGCTGACTTAAAATGGGCCACTGTTTAATACCTGCCTGTGGCAAGAAGTCCTGCTTCATTTATATGAGGAATTGTGAGACTCGGGGCCTTTGACAGGTCAAATAAAGGCTGCAGGTTGGTATGCTATAAGTAAGTGGCACTTTACTTGCTTTACATGGAATTGAAAGTGTTTCCTTCATATTTCAACTTTCAGGCTTGTAAAATATATTTAATAATGTTTTTAAAGCTATAATTTCAAATCATTTTCTTGGCTGAAACTAAAAACAATGAAAGCAACTTATAATATCTGTGTTATGGAGAAAACACACACAGCAGTAGCTGTAGTGGATATACATAGTGGAACAAATTAAATTATAGTTAGGGTTGTATTATATTAACTGTAAAACATTTTATCTCTACAATATACTGCAGTGCTTATTTTTATCCTCCATTCTTAAAACTATATGCCAGTTCATTTCCAAGTCTATATATCTACTTAATCCCATAAGGGAGAGTGACCTTTTAGCCAATATCTGATGACTGATGATATTACGTCATGCTCTAACTGAGGAATAGATTATCTTCATGAAGACTGATGAGGTGACAGAACATGGAAAAGTTTGAATGGAGTCTGCACCTTGTGATAACTTGAATGATATTCACTTAGTGCAGGCAGCTACTCTGAAACCATGAAAAACTGTCAAAATATAATGTAATGCTTTTAGACATGGACCAGCCACTCCACACAAACGACCAAATGCCATACCTTTGGTTGGAGATTGGGGTGCAGCAAGACATATCCATTGGGATCTATAGCAAAGTAGTATCCATTTGGCCCAATCTGATAAAAAAGAGGAACAGAGGAGAGAGAAGCTAAGAATTGTGTCCAGCAAATCCCATGTTGTTCATACATTTTTGACATGGGAGGGCACTGTCAAAAAATGTGCAAAGGAAGGGGTTCGCTGGTCCAGAAATCATGAGTATAACATGGAACAAATGAACAGTAATTGATGGAAAAAGCATTCTTATCTGTGGATGATTTTAGTTATTTTTATTGAGACTAAGAAAGAAGAAGCCATCTAATGAATCACATCACTCACTAATTGCTCCAGAGGGAAACATCTGAGCAAGCTCTTTACAACTGAGCAAGTCTCAAGACTTGTACTTGACAAGTACAAGTCCTTCACAACAAATACATTTGTCCCCATGCATGTGATCACATACAAGATATGGGTGTTAAACTCACTGTGAAACGTGGCGTGAGCTTCTTGATGTCATCAAGAGACACGTCAATCCCCATTACGCCAAGAATCAACTGATTCTGGTGCTAATGGGAAGTATGAGAAAAAAGATAAGGACAAATACAATAATCGGGCCGACTCCTCACATGATGCGTTCATGCATTTATTTACTATACCTCGCCATTTCTTTCATCTTTATTCATGGTTCTGTTGAAGACTGGAAGTGTTCCAGTGATGACAAGACCCAGCTCCTGATGGAGAATCAAGCAAAAGCACTACTCAGCAATGTTTTTGAGTAAAGTAGTCTTTGAGCAATACGGACCATTTCTTTTCATTAAAAATGTACGAGTTTGTAACATGAATTAAAAAACACAAGAACTGTGTCATACCAGAGCATCAAGGTATACATTAGTCCATTGGACCTGCTTGGCCTGTTTGTCTGCTAAAACCATAGGTCTTCCTAAGACATCTAGGTATTCCTAAAATGGACACAGAACACCATGTAATATTCCAGATTCTTTCAGTTAAATTGTATTGCTTAGCTGGTTAATAGATGAGAACAACAATAAATAACATCCTAAAAATCACCTGTGTGTTTATTCTGATGGCTCCAATGGAGGGAATCTCATAGAAGTAACCTGGATAAATGTTTAGGGAAACAGTAGATATTATGTAGGTATGAATAAAAAACAATGTGAGTTAATGATGCAGGCTGTAAACCTGTAGTTTAATCAGCTACATTATAAAATGTTATTGTGTCACCTGAGTTATACTATCTGGATTTTTTGGCATGTTAGTGATGAGATTGCTTACATGTTTGTCTATGAAAATTTCCCCTCCTTGTGCACAAGCCACAGGGTGATTAAACTGCAGCCATTTGGCCAAGGATTTTTAAGAAGGGCAGATAACAAATGGGATTGAAGGCAGTTTTCTGGCTTTGAAACTGTTTCTCATTAACACTGTGGTGTCTTCAGACATTTCTATTGTCTTTTATGCTAATATTAAGAACAGATTCATATTAGGATGTGTGCTGTACCTTTGTTCGAGCAGGCCATCCACTGAATGGGTCCTTTATCATAGTTGTGTTGTCCTACTGAGAAGGTGAAGATCCTCACCTGAAACATAAGATTAAAAATATAACATGGTTTTACATCTTACACTGTTAATACAAACAAACAAAAAAGATTCTTGGTTGTTCACATACAAAGGAATTTTTGTAAATACTTTTAAGTAATTTAACATATATGGTGATAGTCTTTCTCTAATATACTCTGTTCAAATATTTTTAATATAAATTTAATTGCATCAGGTTATACATTCAGAAAAATATGAGGGGCATTTTCAGCCAAACAATAAAAAGGACAAAATCTTTCTGTGAAAATGTGACATTGATTATTGTGTCACTTTTTCCCACCATATGTCCTGGTTTGACAGTTATGCTGACGTGAGGTGCAACCTTGTATGAACCCTCTTTCCAACAAAGTTGCTGATGTGAATATAAACTGAATGAAATAATTTGCATAGCATTTAAATCCTGTAATTTAAATAACAACATATAAATATTAATAAATTTTATGAACATTATGAAAATTAACTTAATTCTAGCAACATTTAAAAAAAAAAGTTCAAACACTGACACTGAGTCACCACCATTCTACAGCATTTGGGAACAAAGAGGACGAGTTGATGTAATTTTGAAAGAAATGTTCCCATTCATCTACATGAAAATACATAGTATGCATTCCCCAAGCTTGTTAATATCATTAAAATGGTGTAAATGTTGGAACTTGCCCATACCCTAACATATTCCAACACCACCATAGATGATGGCCCTAGAGTGCTCTAGTAACAAGCCAGCAAAACCCTAACACCACAATTTAAATGCTTAAATTTAGAAAAAAAAAGGTAAATACAATTTAGAGTTTTCAGTCCATGTGACACTTTTTCATCTTAAATGAAATCAGATGCAGAAGAGGTTAAGTTTCAACTTGCAATTTAAGCAGTGCTATGGTTTCCACCACAGGTTTGCATGTTTCTTTAGTGCAGTGACTCCTGAGGGTCCAAAGATCACAGCTACTCTGTAATGGTTCTCTGCCGTATCCCTTAATGAGATTTCTCTAGATTCTTGGAATTGTTTAATGATATTATGTAACACAGATGACGAACTCAACAAATCCTTTGCTTCTGGAAAGACTCTGGAATACTCCTCTCATACCCAGTCATGTTACCGATCTCTGTTGGCAACTAACCTAATTAGCTGTGATGTCTTACCAGGTGTTTATTGACAGATTTTCCAATCTCATGCTGCCCCTGTCCTACTTTAACATGTTACTGTCATTAAATCCAAAATGTTAAAAAAAATTTAAAAGAGATTAAAGTTTTAATAATTATAATTTACAAAATTATCTGTTTTTATTCTAATTTTGCACAGCATCCCAGATATTTTGGAAACTGCTTGATCAAGCCTTTGTTTTGCACCCTCATCTGTTTTGTGCATAACTTTTGCACAAACAGAATATGTAGACAGAAATAAAAACCCAAAGGGAGTTAACACACACACACATGTATCATACACATGAGTGTGTCAGTATGTGTGTGAGTGTAAATTACTGATATCTGGATATAAGTCTCTTTGCTCATACTTTCCTTTTTGCCACAAAAAGAAAGTCCCTAAAATGTGAAACACTGTGTTAAAGTAAGGTAGACATAGTTTAAGAGAATTAGGTTAGGGTTAGTTGAAGTCTTCAGGGAATTAATGTTAGTCCACTTACTGATGAAAACATGAGTGCATGTGTGTCTTCTATATACCTTTTTGTCAGCATTGAATTTCTCCAAAATGGCCTGGGCTCTTTCCTCTCCTCCATCAGTAAACAGCATGATAATCTTGTTGCAATTTGCACTGCTCACATTATTCTGTTAAAAGAAAATACAATTTTATGATTATTGTATCATTGATTTCAGTCACATATGCTGAGAACACCTTAAATTAGCCTTTTGAGGTATAATGATAATAATTTGCCCTGGAGAAAGATATTTACACATTCCCAAATCTTTGCCTTTGTTGTTGTTTACATAAGATCTTATCTAGAAGTTTCATCAGGATTACCCATTTTGGTTGAGCAATACTCCATGCATCTCCAAAATCGAATGGTTAAAGACAATAGCCAAAGCCAAGTCCTATGACAAATGTGTATATACATAAAATCAGTGTGGGCAAATCCTGTGTATTTTGATGCCCAATGGATGAAACATTGTGTTATGAAGATCCACCTGCCTTTCATCTTATGCCATTCTTGCTTTTGTTTTTCCAACATAAAATAGGGGCATGTAATGAACACTGCAGCTTCTTTGAGCCATTACAAAGTCTAAAAGGCTAACTCCAAATCATATAAAATTAACATTTAACCTGCTGTGTCACTGTTACTCAGTAAGAGACCAGGTTCATGTCATTTGGCTGTAACCGAACACAGTTTCTGTCACTGACCCAGCAGCTGAGTTGAGGTAACATATTTAACCAGCAGATGGCAGTAAAACACAACAATGTGAGGCTGCCAAAAATGGGAGGTATTACTGAAAATATTCATTCAAAAACTTGCTTTACAACTTGTGCTTTCAATCAGCCTAAAGTCAGAAAAAAGAACATGTTCTTCTTACCTCAGAGAGCTGCTCAAAAGCAAACTCAAATCCCTTTGTGTAATTTGTGATTCCTTTTGCTGTGATGTTCTGTACAGCATCTTTCAGCAGCTTTTTGTTCCTCACATTGGCTTGAACCAGATGGTCGAAGCACGCTGTGTTCTTCACCCTGGTGTTAAACTTGGAAACGCAGGCCAGAAGTTATGACCTGCAAATTACTCACACAATTACAACATATGCACAAATGTAACACATTATACAAACACAGCACACGCACACATCCACACAAACACTACCACCTGGCCTTGGCTGTTATCAGGTAGTGGTAAACAGACACATTCATCAAGCTCCACTAATTGCTTCACATCCTCAGAGCTCAATGATTTGGTACCCATGGAAACAAGATTCTGCTATATAGAAAAGAGCTTAGGCAACATCACAATTTTTTAAAGGTAAGACTAGCTTATTTCTACCTCATAGTGCATTCATGCACAAATACTCCATCCAAAAATATACTAAAAGTCTGCCTCCGTACAGAGGTATGTTTCAAGTTAAACTTGAACTGAACCTTTTAGATCATTTAGGAGTGAGGAGAAAATGCATTTTTAAAGAGCTCCCAATGGCAATAAGTACAAATGACAGAATAAATTATATAACAGAAAAGAATGCATAATGATAGCACATGAAGGGCATGGGACAGTAGAGTAGTAAAGCAGCACATCTATTGTGTTGCAGAACTCTTCTGAAACAATACTGCACCTCATCGATCTCAACTAATCAATGTGTCTCTGTGAGATGGTCAATAGGGAGGCTGAAACACTGATCTACACAGACAAGCAGTGAGGCAAAAAGAGGCCTGACCATATGTGTGCCTTGATCAGTATGTGTGCAGTATGTGTGTGTCTGTGTGTGTTTCCAGAGAGCCTGGCAGCCTTGAAGTTCCTTTTAGAATGACAATAACAGACATGCACATCACGGCTGGACTGGAAGGCAGTGCAACACTGGCTGTGGTTTGACAAAAAGACTGAATTAAACTAAGAGCAAATAAACACATGCAAAACACACAGCTAACACAAACACAATGGAAGTGCACATGATTGACTGCATAGAGAAAACAGGAATCTTTTATCACATAAGCTATCTAAAGCTGAAGTGAGGAAGGTGGGACCAGAATGTGGGAGGGTGAGGAGCAGAGTGATAGGAAAAGAACATGAAAGAAGAAAGGGGAGAGAGCATTTAAACAGGAACATGAGAAGGTTTTTCTCATTTAGAGAGTAATGAGCTCACAAAAGGCATGTGATACAACAGTATTATTTGGAAAGATATGTTTTTCTATGATTTAGTCCATTATGTTTAAAAAAGAAAAGCAATGTGTGCAATTACTGTAAAAGTCATATTATTCTTTTTTTAAGACTGTGCTATTGGCCTTGCACACAAATGTGAAGGCAGTCTACCGCAAATTCCACTGTTCTCTTGTGATCCTATTACAACAGCTCTTATATGTGTGTGTGATGGCCCAGGCCTTGGGAATGGATTAGTGATGACACAAGAGAGAAGGCTAATCTTCGAGCTCTAATCCTGCTGGACTGTCTTCTATTCTGGTTTACTACTTTGGCTTGCTCACTGGACTGACACCGGCTAAAAGAACTGACACCGGCAAAACATGGCTGAACAGACTGGATAAATGTGACAGAGGCTCATGAGGTGAGAGGTTTTGGAAAGCGAGAACACAAGGGTGCAGACAGACAGGATAAGGAAAGAAAGAAAGGCAGCCATCAGCAACCTTCTGACCTGACCAGCTGTGAAGGAAGAGTGTGAGCATCTTTCATGACCAAATGCCAAATGAGTCCTAGGGCTACTGTTAATGAGGAGGGATTTATGGGTAATATCAGAGACTAATGATTTAGTGACAGGTAACAACACCCTCAGGGCCAGACATAGGCCACTGGGCGTGTGTGTGTGTGTGTGTGTGTGTCAATGAATGAATCAATTACAGAAAGAAGCAGAGAGGGTGACTGACAGAAGGAATAATGAGTATTGCTAGAACAGGGGCAAACTGATATGGACTCACCAGTCGGTAACTAATAAGTTGTGGCAGCAGGAATATTCTAATTCAATTTTATTATAACTTTATTATTATCTTTTGTTGTTTTGGATGGCTTTCTTATTGGTTATAATGACACTGTGTGGTCAGCAAACAACAGTTTTTGACATCTAAAAATGTACTGAATTACTGAAAATAGACAGGATGGAGCAATTAATATAATTAGAAGTGTGATCTTACAGGTAATAGACAAACCCTGAGGTAAAAATTAAGGTTAAAATTATGACCCAAACTTTCCTTATCATTGTTGTCTAGATTATCTGGCTGTACTGCTGACTGATTTTCAGTCAAAGAGTTTTAATGCTTATCATTAAATTGTAATAAACCTAAAGAATATTTTTGTAACACCTTAATATAACCATAGGTGCAGCATATCAACGACTCTGCAGTTTTAAAGTCAGGTACTGACAAAACTGAATTAGATTTCAGTGTCTGCAAAAGTACCCCAACCCCCACCACACACACACAGACACACACACACACACACACACAAAGTGCCCCAACAGATTTCAATAACTGCAGATCTTTGCAGGATCACAAGTCCACCATGTAACCGAATACATTATGTCCAAGACAAAAACGTCCCCAGAGAGAGGAAACAGAGTCAGAATGGCTATTGTGTGCAAGGAGAAAGAAGACAACTCCAATCTCTATAAAGAACCATCTTAATAAACACCTCCACAGGCACCCATCTACGCATCACACAGTCTCCTGATTGGCTCTATACATGTGTAATCTCAAGTGTGGAAAGCCTAGAATAGATGGCCAGAGAATGAAAAGCTGTGGCGGGATAACAGAATGGAAGTGATGGTGGGTGAGAAAAGTACAAATGAAAGGAAAAAACAGAGGGGAACAATGAAAAGAGGAAAGTTTCCATGTTGTGGATAGAAAAGTGGAGGCATACAGTGTAAAGAAAGATCATTCATTGACACAAAGAGATGAATGGAGGTATATGGTGAAATGCTGTGAGGAACTGCATGACTCAGTGATGAAAAGAACAAGTGATGGAAAGAACAAGAGGGTGATAAATGTTTCCTGGGGTTCGCTTCAGTCAGAGGTGCAGCTTTAATTCCTTTAGGAGCAGTGGGAATGGACATACACAGGCCTGGCCACATCTGTGGAGCCAGAGGTGGGGTGGGGGCAGGTACTGCAGAGTTTTAATCCTGTACACCAAATAGAGCAGTGGGTATTTCATTAGAGGTCTGTTTCAGGATGGTCAGACCAGAGAGAAATCTATATTTTGTTACTGGTCATCCATCTCTCTGCCTCTCTTGTGTGTAGGTGTGTGTGGGTGTGTGTGTCTGTGTGTCTGTATGTGTGTTCATGGATGGGCACTTGTTGTGTATGTGTGGAGATGTATTTGAATGTATGTGAACTGGTGTCCCCCCAAGCATTCAGCAAGTGGATGGTTTGATGATACTCACATAGACTACATTGACGTAGTCATCGTCAGAAAGAGTCTCCAACATCTCACTGACAGAAGTCCTGATCAGTTTTAGAGTCAAGCCAGACACACTCCCGCTCCTATTTATAAAAAAAAGAAATACCTGACAGCTTTTCAATGCGATCCATCTGCTCAGTTCTTGTCCTGTGAGATTTTACTCAATGTAATTAGAACTGCTTCTGCCTTGGGAAATACATTACATTATGTGGCAAAGCTAGAAAGGCATGCATTACAATCAGGGGAAATCATGACGAATGTGAGAAGGTTATAGATCAGTGAGATTATCAAGCAACTCACGCATCAACGAGGATTAGCATATCTTTGGGTGAGGCAGCTCCTTGAATGTACCTAGATGGACATTAATGAATGCAAACACATTTCTGGAATAAGACGCACACACTCTGAAGAGTAGTTACATACTGAAGGCTAACGATTTACATAATAATTTACACAAAGAAAATGCAATAGTACTTTTTACTCTTACATTGATGTTTTCATTGTTATATTAATATAGGACTGGACAACACATAATTGCTTAATATCACAATGTTAATAAAAAATATTTTATTGAAATGTAAGAAAATAATGTGACATTGGTATTCAGAGCAAAGAGCAATTTACATTGCAAAAAATCTGTGCTCATCTAGCGAAAACAATTTGTGTGAGAAAATGATATGAACTGACGTAGGTTCTTTCCAGTAATTGCAATTTGCAAAAAAGTAAATTCACATTAACACTCAGGGTCATAATAGAGTCCACTGAAAGTCAATAGGAATTATTTGACTGAACCGCATTTTTCAAAGGCCCTACATAGACCACTTATCCATAATGCTATTAGTGTTTGTTTATTGTTATGAACAGGGTGCGATTTGAGAAAAAATAAGTGGGGATTTTTTTTTTGTAAAGCTATAAGTAATATTGTAAATAATATTAAATAAATATGAGCAATATCCTTAACTAAATGTTTTCTTCTAGCAGAAACAGGTGAGTCAATCAAACACAATAATACAAAGAATAAATGCTATTTCAACATGCCACAATGATATTAAATCCCCTTTTTCACTTAACACTCTTCAGCCAGCTGTGCCACATATCTTAGATGGGTCAATTTATTTGTTATTATCAGAGACAAAGTTTTTAAAAGGGGGTGGAAAAACTCCCGCGGGCCATGTCCTGCTCTGGCTTCCACCAGGAGCAAAGAGGTCAGCTGCTTGGGAGGAGATACTGAACACCCCGTGAGGAGAACTGAGTACGCTTAAGGTAAAGTTCTCATGGCTGTAGGGTGACCAGTTGTCCCTCTTTATGTGGCACTGCCCAGCATTTTACCTCTTGTCCCCCATCTTATATCTTGAGATAATAGCCCACATTTTGACTGGGTCTGCAGATTATGCATTTTTCTAAAGCCCAGCTTTACTCAAATGCATGTGAAGAAAACAGGGAAGACTTTTTGCTATAGTAAACTGAAGCTTGTCTAATGTGTCCATCACAAGTCACCAAAAATTCACGTGTGTGTCATAATTGGCTAACAATTGCTAAAATGATCAGATATGGCTCAAAAAGCAATGCCAATCTGTGAATATATCCCTCCTGAAGCCCAGAGATTGCTACCAGACAGAACAGCAGCTGAAATAAAAGTGAAATAAAAGAGTATATAAAGGCTACCGCATAAGACCATAAGAACAGGCTTAAGCTTCTTTTTATCCTTATTGTGTTTACTTTGCAGGAGAGTTGAAAATATTACATTGCAAAATATTTAGCCTTTATATGCTAAATACCAATTCAATAAACTGCACAGTTCAATATCTTCTTATTTTAATTTAGATAGGAACGTTTCAGACTACCTCTCAGCACTGATAACGTGTCCCACACAAACACAGTGTTTGTCCAACATTTAGTTTGTTGCAATCTGGTCACCCTACGTGGTGGGCTGGGACTGGTGGTTGATGGACGGGACCATGCACCTGCCTCCAGGAGACCGTCCATCAGCCCTCAGAAGAGCCTGTGGGGAGCGAAATTGCTTTGGGGTGGAGGACAGGCCACGGGGTTGTAACAACAGACTCAAAGTAGGTGGACTGCGTGAAAGCTCCCTTGACAGACTGGCAGCCTGTCCATCTCTTGCCTGATGACAGAATGGATCCAGCCAACTTTCGGAGTTTGAGGGTCAAAAAATATATGAAAATGACTTGAATTTTAACTGATGATTGATCTTTTTACACAAGAGTGTGACTGCAACATCAGTTGCAAAGCCAACAAACTGTACCCATAACAGTTAGACAAAGAGGACCTTCATAACAAGGGTCTCTGACTACAAAATTTCACACAGAGCATCTCAGGTACATAACTGCATTTCAAAAAGTTGAAATAAGAACTTGTAAAACTCAGGTAGGAAATTCTAATGTAGTTGATCAGCATGTATAAATGTGTGGGAATCTTTTAAGGATTTTTTGCAAAGCTCCTGCAAAATCTACTACTCTGAACACATTTAATTTTTCTTTACTTAGCTGATGATAGTTTTTGCACTGAAACAGCTGTGTTTTGTGGGATAAAGGAAAGTTGGAACCGTACAATATCAGGATCATCCTCACTTATGTAGAATGATCCGTACTGCCACAGTAGAGCAAGCCCCGAAAGTGAAAGTGTGTTTCTGATTGATGTTTGCCTATAGACTGTTTCTAAATCCAGTACAAATATCAGAGGGGGGGGGATTCCTACCATTCCCCCCGGCAAATCACACCCTGGTCATAAACACCTAAGTTTTAACAACCTAACAGGTATACATAGATGCATAATAACATAGGCAAATAATAACATAAAATGTGAAATTTTAGCTTGCGTTCTACCTAATATGTTTATGCTGTACCTTCGCCCATGTTCTTACCATGGCCTCCTGCGGACATCATAGAGATCAATTTTACTAGGGGTCTTACGAGCATCCATCCAGGGAGAAGCTATAAGTGGAGATTAGATATGCATTGAGTTTTCATCATAATTAAAGGGAAAAATGCTAATTACTATTTTGGTTTCATTTCTGACTCATCTGATCGTCAGACTGAGTGTTGATCTGCCAAAATCTGGAAATATGCAGTGTTATATTCAGCAGTGTGAAGTCATTGTGTAGAGAGGAAAAGCCACATGTGTGTCATAATGAGAGTGGGCTTGTTAGAAAGAATTGTCAATTAAGCACACATTTATATTATTTTATATGTTAAGCTCACTAAAAATATTTACAAGAAGGCAAACATACATAAATTATTCATCTAAGCTGCACATCTATTACTAAAGGGCACCATAAATACAATCAAGTATAAGAATGAGTGACTGTCTGTCCTGCATGCTAAGAGGTTAAAAAAGGAACAAAGAGGATACATTCAAGGCCAATGCAAATTTATGAATATTAGACATAAACCTTTCCCATAAAACTATATAGTCAATGATGACAGGGAATCTCATGAATAGAAATGACTTGGTAAAGAAAACACTCACACAAGGGGGAGCAGCGCCAGGCAAATGCACAGTATAATACAGTGGTAGCAATTTGACAGAGAAAAACCAGTTCAAGCTTGCGCTTATTTGAAGTGTGTAAAAGCACACACATTTTCAGAGTTACATGCACAGATATACAAAAACATATGCAAAAACAAAGTTTACTTTTTTCCCTTACCTGGATAGTAGCGAGCAAGGCCTGTAGCACTACCAAACACCTGCCAGAGAAGAGTCGGGTCATCCTCCCTATTCTTTTTAAACACATCCTCCAGTGCCTCCGTCCAGGTTAGCTCATTCAGCACAATGGTGGCTGAAAGCACAGATATACATAAACAAACTCCTATGTCAAAAGACAACATGTACGACGTCATTTCCTAAAAGCTGGGATGCTTTGAAAAACAGAAATAAAAACCCAATAATATGCAAATCTCATAAACTAATATTTTATTCCAAATGTACATAGAAAACACATGTCTTCTTCTTTGCATGATAGAGCTTTAACCTGCATTTGTGGATGGCAAACAGTGTTCATAGACAATGATTTCTACAAGTGTTCCTGAGCCTATGCAGTGATTTCCATGACAGAATCATGCCTGTTTGCAATGCAGTGCCTGCTGAGGCAGGATCACCAGCATCCAACATTGTTTTTCGGCACTGAGCCTTGTGCAGAGATATGTCTCCAGGGTCTCTGAATCTTTTGATGACATCATGTACTGATGATGGAACATTCAAAGTCTTTTGCTGAACATCTGCCCATCATTACTTCTGAGGGACTCTTCCTCTCTAAGGTGCTCTTTTTATACCCAATCACATTACTGACTCATTGCCAATTGACATAATTAGTTGCAACACGCTCCTTCAGTTGTTTCTTTTTAGTAGCCCTTACTTTTCCAGCCTTTTGTTGCCCTTGTCCCAACTTTTTGAGATGTGTTTCTGCCATCAAAATCAGGGTCAGGTAGTAATACAGTTGAAACCAGAAGTTTACATACTCTTGTGTTGTCTTTTTCAATTGCCTTTCTTGTGAACTGTTTTCTACAATGTTGGACTTTGTACTATGCCACAAAATTAGGTTGTTCTTTGCATTGTAGGGTGTCCTTTGTATTGTTTGCAACTATTGCACATGTTGCACACGTTGTACTTTATTTATTTTTTTAAATCTTTTAAACTTAAATTTTAAACTGTGGGGAAAAAAAAAACCTAGTCCT
>VUQH01009246.1:13269-27003 GCA_015106775.1 Etroplus canarensis
GCAACTATGAACAGGATAAAGAGTGGAAATGCAGATGGTCCAGATGTCATATCTCTGGCACTATGGAGATGTCTAAGATAAAAAGCAGTGGACTTTTTAACCAGTTTATTTAACACAATCTTGGAGAGCGAGGGGATGCCGAAGTATAAAGAAGGTCAGAAAGAGTTGCACTGTGTCCTTGCGGGATCTAGAGAAAGTATATGATAGGGTGCCAAGATGGGAACTGTGTATATGAGGAAATGAAGAGTAGCAGAGAAGTATGTGAGGGTGGTGCAGGGCATGTATGAGGACAGTGAGACAGTGGTGAATTGTGCAGTAGAAGTTGCAGATGGATTAAAGGTGGGAGTGGAATTACATCAGGGATTGGCTCTGAGCCCCTTCTTGTTTGCATTGGTGATGGACAGATTGACAGATGAGGTCAGGCAGGAGTCTCCATGGACTATGATGTTTGCAGATGACTTTGTGATCTGTAGTGAGAGTAGGGAGGAGGTGCAGGAGAGCCTTGAGAGGTGGAGGTATGCACTGGAGAGAGGAGGAATGAAAGTCAGTAGAAGCAAGAGAGAATGTAGGTATATAAATGAGAGGGAGGCTGGTGGAACAGTGAAGATGTAAGGAGTAGAGGTAGTGAAGGTGGATGAGTTTAAATACCTGGGGTCAACCATCCAACACAACGGACAGAGCACCAGAAAGATGACAAAGAGAGTGCAGGCAGGGTGGAGTGAATGGACATGAATGTCAGGAGTGCTTTATGACAGAAAGATAGCAGCAAGAGTGAAAGGGAGGGTGTTACAGAACAGTAGTGAGACCTCCTACGGTGTATGGTTTGGAGACGGTGGCACTGACAAAGAGACAGGAGGCAAAGTTCAAGGTGGCAGAATTGAAGATTCAGAGATTTTCACTGGGAGTGACCAGGATGGATAGGATTAGAAATGAGTGCAACTCAGGTTGAGTGGTTTGGCGATGAAGTCAGAAAGACAAGGTAGAGATGGTTTGGACATGTGTAGAGGAGGGCTAATTGATATAGTGGAAAAAGGATGTTGAAGATGAAGCTGCCAGGCAGGGGAAAACGAGGACTCCATAATACCTGTGGATTTAGAATGGGATGCTCTTGCTGGTATGTAGGTGGAACAGTACCTTTATCCATATTGTCCAATAAGAAATAAAAAGTCAATTATAAAATCAGTTTAAATGTTAATTGCAAAATGTACAACGACACTAATAAACTTGTAAAATCAACTAATGAATTTCTGGCACAGGGTCAAATAATGACATCTGAATGGCAGATTTGTCTTGCTTTACAGTAAGCTCATGAAGCAAAATGCTTCCCTAAATTCTCAATCTTAAGCACTGTACATGTCTCTTTCTAATAATTTTTTTAATTCAGTATACTATATCACATGCCACCCCCAAAAATAAATGGTAGTAGACCCAGGATATTTACATGGCACAAACATCCATCTTGGGAGCAGCATGTTTTATCTTCTTGCCCTCAGTGAGGTGAATATTGAGAGCTCTTGTCTGGCAGTTGTAGTTTGAATAAGTCAAAAGCTTGTCAAAACCTTAAATTTCACATTAAAGTATGTCAGACTTTCACCTTCCTCTCAGTGAAAATCTTAGAAATTGAAAATGAAATCCCTCTAGGACATGAGGTCAACTTCAATAAACCACTTAAAAATGCATCCTGAAGAGGGTACATTATTATTCTGTTGAACATACAGAGTCCATTTAAAGTATTACCTGTCTGCCTAAGAAGTCAGGTTCACCACTGCTCATTCTTCTTTAATCATCATTTTTCCTTTAATTGGCTCTGAATTTGCATATTCAGACTGTAAATGTATTTAAAAGATTTCCCCAACTCAGCCGATAGTTAACTTGAGCAACATGTTTGAAACTGCCTACATTTTTTTGTGTGTATGTTGAACAATGGATAACTTGCCATAAATTTGAATTCTGTTTCACTCTTTTGTAGGTTTACAGGAAAGAAAGTGCAATTAAACAGTTTACAAATAATTAAAGTAATTTCTCATTATTTGACCAAGTTTGAAAAGTGTATATATAGAATTGTCTGTAATGCTGCATTCACATCTTCAACTTTCAGACGGTATTTCTTGTTTGTGTCTTGGGCCCTCTCTTTCAGGTCAGCTAAATGGTAATGGTGCCATTAACAATACATAGTGTAAATACAAGTACATATAAAGTATATAGGAAGTTGGAAACCATATCATTAACCATTTTACTTCATGGATAATGACCTGACGACAGTCAGGTATGAACAGGAAAAGCCTGACATCATTGTCCTACTGGAAATACTCTGTTCTGTTTAGCCAAGGTGTGGCACCTGGATTGAGCATGACATGACATCTGCTAGTAGTGAACTGTCTGGAATATTTCCTGCTATTCTGTTATATAGGACTATGAGACTCTGTACTAGCCAGTGCTGCAAGGACTGCCTAAATGTATGCATCGTGAAAGGCAGCTCTTCCAGGCAGTGGCATGCAGTGACAGAAAGGCAAGCAGATATGATGACCACCCTCATGCCAGCAAAAGAAAAATAAAGAAACAAAAGAAAAACCACTTTTTCCACTGTTTAACACACCAACAGGACAAACTGGACCAGATTATAATAGCTGCCGGTATTTTATTTTATCTATGCTGACCACCTCGTGCATCTTGCTGGACTCTGCCTTTCTCCATTCCTTCCTGGCTGAGAAAATGTAAAATATTATCAATGGGAGTTTGCAAAAAAATTACCTAGTCAAATATGAACATTATTAATCTTGCACTAGTGACGCGCTTGTTTAAGCTCTTAAATGAAAACAAGGTGGATAGCATTATCACAGTGTGTAATATTAAGCTTATTTTGATCCCCTTTTAGAAAGATGTCATTTTAACTAAATACTCAACATAAATACAGAATATAAATTATGTCATAAGAACATCTTTTACATGAGGGCTCAAAAAAGTAGATTATTTCTGTAATCATGAAAGGGGTTGGTTTTCCTGTCCTGCCGTCAACATTTCAGTATCAAAGGGACAAGTCTGGCCCTTCAACACAAGCTGCGATTCCTGTCAAAATGCTCACATCACTGAAACCACCCCTGTCTGGAAAATAAACCTCATAACAGTGCATCCAAAAACTATTCTCAGCACTTCACTTTTTCCACATTTTGTTGTATCCAACACAGATTAAATTCATTCTTTCCCTCAAAATTCAACACACAACACCCCATAATGACAATGTGAAAGGTTTTTTTAAAAAGTTTGCAAATTTATTAAAAATAAAAAATCAAGTAATCACATGTACCTAAGTATTCACAGCCTTTGCTCAATACTTTGTTGATGCACCTTTGGCAACAATTGCAGCCACAAGTCTTCTTGAATATGATGCCACAAGCTTGGCACACCTATCTTTGGGCAGTTTCGCCCATTCCTCTTTGCAGAACCTCTCAAACTCCATCAGGTTGGACGGTCAGCGTCGGTGCACAGCCATTTTCAGATCTCTCCAGATATGTTCAATCGGATTCAAGTCTAGGCTCTGGCTGGGCCACTCAAGGATATTCACAGAGTTGGCCTGACACCACTCCTTTGTTATCTTGGCTGTATGCTTAGTGTCGTTGTCCTGCTGAAGGATGAACAGTCACCCCAGTCTGAGGTCAAGAGCGTTCTGGAGCAGGATGTCTCTGTACATTGCTGCATTCATCTTTTCCTTTATCCTGACTAGTCTCCCAGTTCTGTTGCTGAAAAACATCCCCACAGCATGATGCTGCCACCACCATGCTTCACTGTGGAAATGGTATTGGCCAGGTGATGAGTGGTGCCTGGTTTCCTCCAAACATGACTCCTGGAATTCATGCCAAAGAGTTCAATCTTTGTTTCATCAGACTAGATAATTTTTTTTATTGTGGTCTAAGGGTCTTTCAGGTGCCTTTTGGAAAACTCCAGGTGTACTGCTATGTGCCTTTTACTAAGGAGTGGCTTCCATCTAGCCACTCTACCATACAGGCCTGATTGGTGGACTGCTGCAGAGATGTTTGTCCTTCTGGAAGGTTCTCCTCTCTCCACAGAGGAACGCTGGAGCTCTGACAGAGTGACCATCGGGTCCTTGGTCACCTCCTTGACCAAGGCCCTTCTCCCCCGATTGTTCAGTTTAGATGGCCGGCCAGCTCTAGGAAGAGTCCTGGTGGTTCCCCAGATTTGTGCCTCAAATTTGCAAACATTTCAAAAAAAATCTTTTTTCACATTGTCATTATGGGGTGTTGTGTGTTGAATTTTGAGGGAAAGAATGAATTTAATCTGTTTTGGTATAAGGCTGTAACAAAACAGAATGTGGAAAAAGTGAAGCACTGTGAATACTTTCCAGATGCACTTTAAATAAATCATCAGTTCAAAAAAAGGAAATCATAATCACAACACCTGTTCACAATGGTTGTAACTCATTCAATACATTTCTAAATAGCTTGAACTGAAAAAAGGGAAAGTCTGTAGCTCAATCACATCTTGATTGTGTGATCTAAGAGCCACTGTGATGGTGTAAAGAGGTAAAAATAACAAAAATGACAAAAACTTATAGATCTTGGAGATCAAAGGGAGAACTATTATTCTGACCTTGCACAGTCCATTTAAAGCCCTGTCTGCTTAAGAAGTCACTGCTCGTTTTTCTTTATTCACAATATTTCTTTAACTGACTAAAGCTGCATACTGCAGATTTAACAATGCATTCAAAGCTTTAAGATCTCTCCAACTCTATCAATATTTTTGTTTGTTTAGCAAGAGCAGCATGTTTGAGGCAGCCAACATTTGTTTTTGTGTATGTTGAAAAATTGGTAATTTGGCTTGGATTCACATTCTGTTTTACTCTTTTGTGGTTTTGCAAAGATAGTTAGGCTAAAAGTAAATGATTTACTGTACTTGCACACAAGTTACAAATTATTTTTAAAAATGAGAGAGTATGGATTTGAAAACAAAGCATTTCATCTTATATCATATTTCCTTCTTGAAATTAAAACTCATTATTTGACCCTGTTTGATAAGTTCACCGATTTGTATCTTTATCAGAGTTTAGTGTTGTGGACCCAAGAGTGGACAGACTTAGATGAAAGGTTTAAACAGTTTAATGAATCACAAGTATATATAAAAGCTCTTTGTCGTATCCTTGGGTTTGAGAGTGAGAGTGGGTCAGGCAGAGTTCCTTAATTGATTCTGGTGCGGCACATGGAGATCTAAAAAATTTCAACCAGTAGTTCAAAGCTTGGATACTTGGCCTGGCTTACAACACTGAACAGTAGCTAACATTCCATCTAGGAGTGAAGAGACTGCAGGGCTTAAATACTGCTGAGATCATAATGAAAAGCAGATGTGGATTCCCAGCTTCGCCAAGCCACACCTGAAGACTGAAGCACACAAAGGACATCAGGAACCTGGAGGGCAGTTGACTGTGACAACTTTACAGTCACATGCAAATTTCATCAAGGGTAAAAATTTATCCCCAGTGACAATAATTTTAAAAAAAAACTTCCCAGAATTTTGTGCCAAATTTTGTGCAGAAATTTTGTTTGTGCCTAATAGTATGATTTATCACAATAGTGTCATCTTTCAGATAACATAATTAGCAAATAACATAATGTTTACCTCACTAATTAATTTTTTAATTAGGTTGCTAAGTATAGACTTTGATTTAAGACATGAAGCAAACATTTACTATAGGGTTTTTCATCATTATTTATTTATTTTTTATTTATTGCATTCTTTTCCCTCACAAACATTCATAACACAAGCACACACAACTTCAAACAACTTGTTGAAAGGGTTCCTTCAAAATAAAAATGGTTTTGTGGCTTTATTTAATCTATAGATCTTCATAAACTGAGCTATATTCTTCATGGAATTGTTTCTCTTTGTTACTGTCTCCAGACATGCTCCTCATAATTATTATGCAATATTTCATTGATGTCTTCCACTTTCAAAGCGTGCTTTCTCTTGTCTTTCCAGTTCCTTTGAAAACATTGGCAAAAAAAATTTGCCATCCAGTTGGTTCTTTTTGTACCTTTGGCTGCTCCTTAGTATTTTCCCCAAAAGAGTCACCAAAGCAGATTAAGCTGCATCAGTAATTTAGCAGAAGTTTTATGCTGGATGACTTTCCTGATGCAGCCCTCCGTGGTGAGGGGGGTATGTGTCCCCACCCAGAACTGAACCAAAGACATTTTGGTTGTAGGGTGAATGTGTAAACCACTACGCTATAGAGATACACCTGGTTCTTAATTTCTCAATATTTTGGAAAGGCAATTCACTAGTGAAAATGCAGCTTTATACTTGAAAGTCCAGCAACCATCATGTCTAATATTACAGTTATGATTGTTTTTGAATGTACCTTCGGCTGCTCCCTTGTATTCTCCACCAAGGGGTCACCACAGCAGATTAATCCGCATTGGTGATTTAGCAGAGGTTTTACGCTGGATACCCTTCCTGACTCAACCATCCATGGTGAGAGGGGCTTGTGTCCCCTCCTGGAACCAAACCAGGGACCTTTAGCTTCAAAGGCGAATGTGCAAACCACTACGCTATCAGGTACACAGAGTTATGATTGTTTTTACTCAGTAAAATTAAACACAACTTGCCAAAATCTGTAAAATGTACAATATTTTTTAACAATTAAAAGTCGTTCAAGTAAATAGACATTGGTTTTTTTTACCATTATCAGTACATAGTGTAAACACACACAAACATATGTACAGAATATATCAAACAGCACATTTACCCAAATACCTACATACTTTTTCAAATTATGTCATAAGCCATGAATTGCTTAAATGTCTCAAGCATCTTGAGCCTTTTAAGCAATTAAAATAAAAAGTATTTTTACTGGTTACCACCAAAATTATTCTTTTGTAAATAAAAGTTATAAATCCTAAGTCATGAAAAATGGATAATGACCTAATGCTGGGAAGTCAGCTCTGGGTACTGGCTCTTGTCACCCACAGGAGTTTGACATCACTCTCACTACTGAAAATACTCTGTTTGGTTTAGTAAAGTTTTGGCACCTGGATCCAGCATAGAAGAGGCACGGCATGACACCTGCTAGCTGTGAACTGTCTGAAACATTATTGTTATATGGGTTCAGTCAGACATTACACCAATTTTGTACTAGCTGGTGCTGCAAAGACTGCCCAAATACATGCATCATCACATGCAGTTCAGCCAGGTAAGGTGTAGAGAAGTTCAAGTCTACAGTGTATGTGTGAAAACAGCTGTGGACAGCTATCCCCAGAGGGAGAAGTAAAGACAAGGAAAGCAAAGGCTGATGAATGCATCGCCACAGCTCTCAAAAGAGTTCATCAGTAGAATGTAAAATGCAGACACACAATCACCTAAACCCATCCGGGAGTGTGTGAACAAAAGATACTGCCACACTCTTCAGTGAAAACAAGGTGAACAATTACACCACAATGCACGTTAATGGGCTCATTTTCATACCCCTTTTTTTAAAGATGTAATTGTCAACTAAATGTGATATAATAGAGTACTTAGAAACAAAAGGCAGAGTTATGAGAAGGACAAAAGGAACTAATGAACACCTATTTACAATGAATTGTTGAATAATTTGCTGGCACAAGCAAACTAATAAAACCTATGCTTCCCTCTTTAGTATCCTCTTGCTTTGAATTTTTCAAGGACTATTTTGCATTTCTGAAATGAAAAATTTAATTAGATGACATAAACGCAGGCTGTGAAAACCTGCTGGTCGAGCATGATGATTTTACCTGTTTTTGACTTGACAGCAGTAAAGACAGACTACAAAAGGAGGGTGCATCACAAAAAATGAGTACATTCAAACACAAATATTGTCTTTATAACAATGCAGCCATTGACTGTCCCCTCTAGCATTTGCCTCACAAGTGAAAGGTCCCTGGTTTGGTTCCAGGTGGGGACACAAGCCTCTTTCACCATGGAGGGTTGCGTCAGGAAGGGCATCCAGTGTAAAACCTCTGCCAAATTACCAATGCAGATTAATTTGGTGTGGTGACCCCTTGGTGGAGAATAGGTACCTAACAATGTAGCCATTGCATGACTGGAATGCAACAAAGTGACTATTAAAGGGTAAATGTCTTATGACAAGGTTGTTAGAAAAGCAAGGCACTAGTGCAGTGACAAGCATCCATGTTACCTTTACATCCACAAAGACTGTAGTATTTATTGTAAAGCACTATTAAATTTAGGCCAATTTCTTAGTTTTGGTAGGCATATCAAAATTTACTCAAACTATATGGATTGCTCTTCACTGCTGTGATTATTCTAAGTCACTGCCAAAAACATCTCTGTGAAGATATTCTTGATAACTGTTTCCTTTGCTGCCTCTTCTTAACACTCTTAACCTTATCAATTTACACAAACTGTTGTCTCTGGCTACTGAAAGTCATGAGATAATGGTTGCTGTGGAAACCAGACGATATTTCAGTGAACTCTGAGGTGAAGGAAAAATGCATCCTCTTTCCTGTGTCCTTCAAACGACCAAATATAACAACAAAGAATAAATTGCTCTCTTTTGTACTGTTTCCGCCATACATTTCTTTTTGAGAGTATAATGTTAGGTAAATTCACATCTAATCTTTCAATACAAAGGCCATCACTGGCATCCTGTACAGACTAAACATAGTAATAAGGAACCCTGACAAAACCACTTCAAGGTTGTGTTTTGAGTTGCCTTTTGTTTGGAGAGTTTTGTTGTTTTAATAAAAACTTTCATCAATCAGGAGACAAATAAAGTGAGTAAAAGCAATAAAAAGTACACTCAGGTTCATTGTGCACTGCATTCACAAACTGGGGCTGCCAACCTTTTGAATTATACAAGTGAAAGACAAATTAAATGACGTGGCTTGGAGGTGAGATTTTTCTAATACCAGCAAGTACAAAACTCTTATATTCTCCTTGCTGCTCAAATGGGGTGACTCATTAAATGACACACATTTACTAGGCCCCTCAAGAACGATAATTATAAAGTAAAGGTTTTATTATGGAGCAAAGAAGACACAGGAATAATTTCTTTAAAATTTTGCATTACAAAAATTGATTTTGTAGAAGCTCCTTCTCCTATTTGGTCTAGATTGCACTGTTCCTTACAGTCCTTACAATGTAAAATCCTGCATAATTATTACAATGTAATTATATTAATCCCAATTTAATTTTTTCTTGATTAATATTTGTTATTTATGGGTGTCTGTAATGTGAATAATTTCCCCAGGGATTAATAAAGTATTCTGATTCTGATTCTGATTCTGATTTTTATAGCAATTCCACAATTTTGTCAGAAAATAACCACAAGTCATCACTCACATTGCAACATAAACTAATCATTATTTAAATACAGAACAACTAATGAAGCTAGCAAGTTTATGTGAAAGAACTATACCTTGTTAGTGTTAAAATCAGAATTAAAAAGGGATACGGTTTCCATCCTAAAGCCACAACTTGACGATTTAACCAGCATATGCCAATGTATGAAAAATTTTGCTAATACACTGGCATACATCGAATAAGTTATTGTTAAGTTTTGCATAAGTGGTATACAATCGTAGTACAGCGACATCACCAAAAAGTTTGACGTATGCCAGCGTATGGTTCATATGTCCCATGTACATATGCAGCAATGGCTCAGTGCGTTGGAGGACTCACTTGGGAACCAGAGGGTTTCTGAGGGCTGCCGGTTCAAGACCAGCACAGACCTGGACCTGGTGGCTATCCAAGACCTTGCCCTGGACCCATATGTGTGGAAGCGAAGAGGCCAGAGAGATGCCACCCCCTGAGCATTGCCGAGGTGTCCTTGAGCAAGGCACTGACACCCCCCCGACACACACACACACACCGCTCCCTGGCACCTGAAATGGCAGCCTTGCTCTCTGACCTCCCTTGCTGCATGCTGCATCAAAAAGTGTGTGTGTGTATGCGTGTGCGCATTTTATCTGTATGAGTGTTGGTGATCCGAATTGGATTAATAAAGTTGCTTGTTGTAAGTTATGTGATCATTCACACACATCACTTGTGAGTTACTCACAAGTCGAAACACTTCAAGATGTCTAGCATCCCTAAAAGTTATGTCTAACCTATGAGTAACATGCTTTGAATCTACCTATACTTATAGCGAACTTATGTCCATATGCAGATGTATTTGACGTGTTCCAGATTACCAGAGCACTAACTGAACGTGTTTCTAACTTACAGCTACAGGATAATGGCATAGTGTCTAAGAGTAGGTGTTGGCCACAAACATAGATGCCGCTGACGATGCCCCAGAGGCATTGGAACCTGCATCCTCTCCATCACATGGTGAGTGTGAAGGTGATGAGGGTTGTGGGTGATGATGGTTCCTCCATGTGTCCAGCCAGGAGACTTCTTTGAGGTTTTCTTCAGCATGACGGTAATGTTGTACTGAGACGGTGATGCTGATACTGCGAATAGGCTACAACATGATATGCATGTGTTGTGAACGCCAGCAACACACTAAGCATTCTTTGGTATAAGATATCTATAAGTTAACAAAACATTCTATATAAGTTACTAATCTGTTTTGTATACGTCCAAAAAATTTTTTTTAAAACCCATCTTGGTCCTGCATATGCCAGCGTTTTAGAGAAATTGTGATGCGTCTGCATACGCTGGTTAAATCATGAAGGTGAGACAGGGGCTTAAAATGCAAGAACTTGCAGAAGATAGATATAACAGTAAACAAGAGCACAAAGCAAAGGTAGGAATATGTTAGCCACTTCAAAACATTCAAAGCTGTACTAAGACTCAAGGTAAAACAGGCCTATCAACTTCTGGTCAGAATTGTTAAAAAGAAGGGGCTGTTGTATGGAAGTTAGCTTTGGCTATAGTTACAGTATGCTGATACACTAAGGTAATTTTTTCTTTTTATGTTGTCTTTCTATCATATCTAAGAGAGAACAAAGCACAGTACAGAACAGAAGGTATCAGATATGGTTATGTTCCTTTTGAACTTAAGCCAACTGTAGGCCTACACATGTTTGTTGATGACTTATGGTTAACTACATACTGACAGCATACAGTAGTGACCATATAATGTTACGTGAAGCCTGCAGGAGTCTTTTATTGGTTACCTTCAACTGCTTGTGTTTTGGTTTCTGGGGCACTTGAGACTGTTTAAATTAAAAACATAAAGCCAATTTCACTTCTCACGTTATATGGACAAAAGTATTGGACCACCTCACATTATACCTCCAGAGGCTTTTATGACGTCTCATTCTAAATCCATAGGTTATAAGTGCTCCTCTGGGAAAGCTTTCTACAAGATTTTGTTGTGTAGTTGTGGGATTTTTTTCCTTTCATCAAGAACAGCATTTATGAGGTCAGACACAGATATTGGACGAGAGGGCCTGGCTCACAGTCTGCATTCTAGTTTATTCTAAAGGCGTTTGATGGGTTTGAGGTTTGGGTTCTGTGCAAACCAATCAAGTTCTTCCACAACCATACCTTTATGGACCTTACTTTGTGTACTGGGGCACAGTCATGCTGAAATAGAATAGAGCCTTCCCCAAACTGTTCCCATGAATGCATAGAATTGTCCAAACTGTCTTGGTAAGCTGTTAAACATTAAGATTTCCCTTTACTGGAACTTCCACTTTGCAATAATACCACTTACACTTAGGAGGAAAGAAATTTCATCAACTGACTTGTTAGTATTATGCTCAAATTCAGTGAGCTCTTTAGCATGATGCTTTCTTTTACTAATGTTTTAAAGGCAGACTGCATGGCTAGGTGCTTGATTTCATACAGCTATAGCAACTGGACTGAATGAAACACATGAATTCTATGATGTATCTTGTTTATTATCCAAGGGAAAGAGAATGAGTACAAACATGTATTTCAGCAATGAATGACTGCAGCTTCCCATAATAGCTATATCATGAGGTGCATAACATGAAACCATGATTAATCTGTGGAAAGCACATAAAAAGTGATATGATCAGACAATGTGTATACCATGGTGCTGTCAGTGAGTAAAATGTGAAACTGAACAAAAAAGTAATTGGTGCACCTGCAGAAATTTTCCTTCAGGCTTTCAGCATTAAGTGAACATCAGTGATAAGAATTTGTAGTTAATGAAACTCAAAATTGACCTTGACAATAAAACTGCTGAAAGACCAGAGAGCTTATGAGGACGAAAACTAAAAGAAGAACACACAAACTGCAATCAATAATTATTTTCCCTCATTTTATTAACTACCCATTCTTAATAGTCAGAGGAAATAACGGTAACCCACTTGATTGACTACATTCATGCAAATACTGCAGCCTGGTCATTATGGCCAATTTATAAATATAGCTAGTGAGAGGGAGTTTGATTATCACTCTCAGCCAAAGACATTACTATGCTAATTACAGGTTGCCAGTTTAGATTATGCAAAAGACATGAAAGAGTATAAAAAGAAGACACAAATCTAAATAACACTGATTTGTATTTTAAGATTTTTTGTCCTGTTTTTGTTCCCTCCAGTTTTCACTTTTTTTCCATTTCTTATTTACAGTGGATATTGGAACACATCTGTTAAAAAAAACAGGTTTTTTTATGTAAAATAATAATACTAATTTAAAAACCTTTTCCACCTTTATTGTGACCTATAACTTGTACAATTCAATTTGAAAAAGAAATAAATCTGTTGGGGGGAGCCATAAAGAAATTAAATTAATAAAATAAAATAAAGTACGATAATCTGCTTGCATAAGTGTGCACAGCCTAAAACTAATACTTTGTTGAAACACTTTTTGCTTTAATTACAGCATTTAGTCTTTTGGGGTTCACACCTGCCAACAATTAAAGTGACTCTGATTAACCCCAAATAAAGTTCAGTTGTCCTACACTGTTTTTTTCAGTTGAATTGTACAGGTTAAATTGGGCCTGCTATGTATTACAAAAGGTAGACCTTACCAAATTACTTTTAGAGTTTAAGAGTTTATTTTGAACACGTTAGAATATTACGATATAGGATACATATCTCATTTGAACATCGTAATCTAACATATCCGAAAAGGAGTAGGAAGAAGCATAAGCTTATTATAACCTACCCCTTCTCCATCTCGGCAAAAGAATCTGCTGATAATCCTTGTGGTTTTTTTTTGTTTTTTTTTAAATTATTATTAAACAGCAGTATGTGAAGACCCCCAGTGAATGTCAATGTTCTTCTTGTGCCCTATACTGTGTGAAGACCATAACCTTATACCTCCTCTTGAACTGGGTCATACTTGGACATTGCTTGAGCTCCAAACTCAATCCGTTCCACAGCTTCACTCCACATATGGAAATACAAAAAGCTTTCAATCTTGTGCAGGCATACATATGTTTTAAATGTAGTTTTTCCCTGTAGTTATATTGACCATCTCTGTTAGCAAATAGTTTTTGGATATTATTAGGAAGCATGTTGTGGATTGCTTTGTACATGATCTGTGCAGTATGAAAATGAACCAGATCAGTGAATTTCAGTATTTTGGATTTCAAGAATAGTGGATTTGTGTGATCTCTGTAACCAGCATGGTGAATTATCCTAAGTGCTCATTTCTGAAGTGTAGACAAAGACTGTATTGTACTTTTATATGTATTTCCCCAGACCTCCGCACAGTAACTTAAGTATGGCTGCACAAGGGAACAGTAAAGAGTGTGGAGTGATTTGTGGTTCCAAAATGTGTTTTGCTCTGCTCATTATTGAAATGCTACTTGACAGTTTATGT